>JAQFXU010004115.1:0-14252 GCA_034693705.1 Spatulosminthurus flaviceps
GTAATAGTGGGGAGGTGTTCTAACATATTTTGAAGAAAATTTGAAAATCAGAGAGTTACATGAGAATTACATTCCTTGTTAGTAATTTGGCCCTTTAAGTTGTAGGTTAATAGTCGCCCTGGGGACAAACCCCAGATATGGTTGAGTTGTAATCGTTACAATTCTACCATTTAATTTGAAGTTATTAATTACCAGAGAGGAAAAATCTGACCTGGCTTTTCACTTGTTAAATGCTACTTTATGTTGCCTAAAATGGGACAGATTGAATTGACTTGAATGAATGTTATTCTTCCATTTGCTTTGCCTTGTGTTGTGATTTAAAAAACCTACAATTCATTAGACTAGCGAAGTACTTTTAAATCATCAATATTTCCTCCGGTTTCATCCATGCAGCCTACGCTTGCCTATATGGATTGCTCTTAGAGTGAACGGAACAACATGACAAAAAAAGTGTGACTATCATCCAAAAAATAGGCTTTGGGTGATTATTATTATGATGATAATGAGACAACCTGAGTCAAAACCATGGCCAGAAGAATTTCTTTTTCACAATACCCCATACGGATATCTGCTGCCTGGATGATGCACTTGGAATGATTGGTTGTGTCATTTTATAAGAAAAACCACAAAGAATTTATACTTGCTACTAATTTTCGTTGTCACAGGAAAAAACATGACGAAAGGGTATACCATGTATGTCATAAGGGAAAAATACATGATTAATAATTAAATTAAAATAGAAGGATTTTGGGGCACCGCAGCTTTTGTGCTCTTGACGCGAATGAAGAATCCAGGATGTCACCCATAAAATAAAATGAAGAAAAGTTAAATAAAATAAGCAAGTAATATGAATTATTATGAGTAATAAGCGTAACATGGGTTCTTGCGTGTTTACAGGAACGTGGAAATAAAGTTGGCATCATTTTTTTGTTTAGCTAATTTAAGTTTTGCTTACTTGTATTTCCTCAACATTTATTTATTTCCCTTTTTCCTGCCTCGACTTATTTAAGATTTTTTGGGTTTTTCATTGAGAAAACAACAAACTGAACACCTATAAAAAGGACAAGCTATGAATTTTAGGAATCAGTGTCATTCTCATACATTTTCAATTCCCCAACTAGTCACACACAGCCCTGTTTTGATCGGATCAATTTTTTCAAGGTATCAGTCGTTTGTGTCATAAGGTTTGTTAGCCTAAAGTCATTTTTGATTTAATTATAAATGCTTACTCAAATACTTACCTCAATGCTACTTAGTATTAAAATCTTTGCAATAGTTTTCTAATAATTTTATAAACTATATATTTTAATTTCCAGTTTCCAGAATGAAATTCACAACCTTAGCCGTATTAGTCCTGACCGTCCTTATGGCAATAGCGGTCGTTGATGCCCAATTTCGAGGTGGTCATCATGGAGGAAGAGGAGGTGGACATCGTGGGGGCTATTATGGAGGAGGACATCGCGGAGGCCATTTTGGAGGAGGACATCGTGGAGGAAATTATGGAGGACATCACGGAGGACATCGGGGAGGTGGAGGCTGGAGAGGTTGATATCGAGGTGGTTCCAATGTGAAAACAAGTCCTCAGTATTCGTTATACTTAACAAAAAAATATGAAAACTGCCCTGAAAGCCTCCGTATTTCATTGTATTTTTAATTCCTTGCAATAATTGCATTGGCTAAAATAAATTGAATTGAAATCATACAGATACAATGAAAGTTTAGTGTGAATAAAATCAGGAAAACTGGAATAATTGCTCAAGTAAAACATATTTTCCGGCACCAGTCTACATGACTTTTTGGATCATACTTTACGCTATAATATTTCAATCCAAATGATCTTAAATAGCAGACCATTACAAAATAAACTATAATTTTAGCATGATAATTTTGTCATGTAGGAGTTTATTATTATTGATTTTCAATGTCAATACAGCAAACTGATAATTCAGCAACTATATAATGTGAGAACGATGCGATGGCCGACTAAATTTTAACTTTAACACATCGTTGCTTTGTCAAATTATTTCTTTGCATTTGTACACACAGAGTCATTACAAATATGGGTTAACTAGTATACATGACCATATATAGACAAAGAATAACATGCCCTTTTTTACGGGTAGTTCAAATTGTAGCCCTTCAAGAAAATGCGGTAGCTTTTGTATTAGCGAATAGCTCTTATATATTTCGTGCTGTGTAGTTTTTAGGGCGGCGTTAGCGGCCCTAGTAATTTACCCTTGTCCGTACATCCGTACATCCGTACGTCCGTACGTCCGTACGTCCGAGTTCTCGTTATAGAAGCTCAAAAACTACTGGACCGATTTCGCTCAAAATTTTTGTGACAACTACTAAGGCTGTCCTCTCGGTCAAGTTCAATTATGGTTGAAATCGGTCCGCGTGTTCGTCCGTAAAAAAATAAAAACCAGTTATTTTTCGAAAGTTTTGTTTCAAAAATTTATTTTTGCCTGAAGAATGTTTATTTGCAATAAAAATTTTTTGTCAGTTGAAATTTTTTTCAAAATTGTTCGAAATTTTATTTTTTTTTCAAACATTTATTTTTGCCTGAAAAATGTTTTTTTGCAATAAAAATTTTTTGTCAGTTGAAATTTTTTTCAAAATTCGAAATTTTTTTTTTTTTCAAACATTTATTTTTGCCTGAAAAATGTTTATTTGCAATAAAAATTTTTTTCAAAATTCGAAATTTTTTTTTTCAAACATTTATTTTTGCCTGAAAAATGTTTTTTTGGAATAAAAATTTGTTTTCAGTTGAAATTTTTTTCAAAATTTTTCGAATTTTTTTTTTTTCAAAAATTTATTTTTGCCTGAAAAATATTTTTTTGCAATAAATGGTATGAAAAAATGTTACGTTGGGTCATGCATATAAGTTTTTTGTTGCGGGAATTTTTGAAATGACTTGAAAATCTTACATTAACGGGAGGGAAAGGAGACGGCCGTAGCTAACGCCGCCCTGCGCGACGGCATTAAATTATCGCGTAGCGATGATTTTTACATCTCGAATCTGTAGTGAGTCGACTAGGAATATTTTTAAAATGCGAACTATCTCCTTTCCTAATTGTCTTGCATCATTATAATTGGGGATAAAATATAATATCGTATTTTACGTACATTTGATGGAAAACTTTGCAAAATTTATTTTTACTCAAAAATCAAGCCCGCTCGCATACATGGTAGGCACCGTTGGAAAGCCAAGAGCTTCTGAACAATACCTGACACATGAAAATCCGAGTGTTTCCCTGGGGGGGGGCTGTGCATTGTGAGACAGAGTGGGATCATGATGTATTCTAACTGTAGATTCCTTTTTTTCCAAAGGTGCCCTGCAGAGTTTTGTGATTCAATTCGTTTTACTATTCCTATGCCATGGACTTTTTGTTAGTTTGGACTGACAGAGTTCCAAGACTTGTGGTTGTTTGTTTACTTGACCAAATGTACATACATACATGACTGCCTGGCATTGCTATTGCCTTAATGATATGTTGAGGAACTGGGATAATATGGAATGATATTTATTGGACAAGTCGTCACTCAACAAGTCGCTGAACTTGGAAACTCCTGACCGATGTTCCTAGAATTGGAGAGCAATAACAAGCCTGAATGAGTTCTTACAATAAACTAGCAACTTAATCTGATGACCATGGAAATGAAGGCTGAATGCGTCATTCCCAAAATAAAATCGCGACAATCTGAACACATTTTCAGGATTGTAAACAAAATTTCTGCGGTTGGATTTGGCGAAGTATAAATTATTATTGTTATTTTGTTTTTTCAGTTTCCTACAGTGATGTGTCTTTGTCTGTAGACAGCTCTAAAATTACCTCTCGGCAGAAATATATGCGTCTGATATTTCGCTATAAATAGGAAGCTTTATATTTTACTTAGCACTTCTTAACTATCTCCGGTGTCCCTCGAATTCATACTGGGTTTTGAAAAATCATTTACCGTTTAAAGAGTAAAGTCTTTGGACATTCACTTGACTTGAAAATCAAGGTACATTTTTGTAATTTCTTGTCGAGGACGCCAAGATTTTCCATAATCGGTGCTTCTGATCTCAGATCCAATTGATTTATTTTTATTAAAACGTTTTACAGATGCCAATGAGATCTCCTTTTCTTGTAGCAGCGATAATCATTGCTGCATTTGTAGTAGCTGATGCACAATTTGGTGGATACTGGGGTTATCCAGGATTTGGAGGATACGGAAGACGAGGTTATGGCGGAGATTATTACGATGGACCAGGGTATGGTTACGGTGGTGGCCGTGGTTACGGTGGTTACCCAAGGCGTGGACTCATTCAACAGTACTTGGGGATTCCTGAGATAATATTTCGATAGGCCATTAGTCCAAACAGAGATGTAACTTACAATTAGGTATAATAGTACCGAATATATTTTAACATGGGATATGGCATGACTTTTCATTTGCTTTTACTAGCATGCGCATCTCATGCTGATTTTTTATCATAGTTATTATTATAATAAATTTAATATTAACATGTTTGAATTAGTGATTTGAGCTAAAAAAATGTGCACCTGTTTTCGCGCACATTTAAATTATTGGTAAAAATCACGCAAATAAATCAATACCTTTTGTAATGCCATCCAATGGTTAAATACAATAGGTTTATGATAATTATTTTTATTTACTTTCATCATAACATCAAACATCCTAAATAATAATGATAATTAGAATAATAATAATAATTAATATTATTGTTGACATAAATATTGCAATAAATAATAACAATTCGACAATATTGAAAATTATACTCGTTCTAAACATTTTCCGTGTTCCTTATCTTATTGCAAAAATCGTTTTAATACATAGCAACATTCGATTCCTAAAGAATGTTTCATGTTTGCAGGTCCTGTAAACATGAAACATTCTTTTGGGAAGCCGGAAGGTACGTTCGCGGAATAACAGAGCAAGTCAATGATTGATTTTACAGTCTAAAGTGACTTTAAAGTTTAAAAAAATAATGTTTAAATGTTTTTTAAAATTTTACAGAATAATGTATTGTGGAGTAAAAATAATAATTATCCAAACTAAACAGAATCGTTCACGCAAATAAATTTAATACAGTCGAAGATTTCTCAACTCAAAACCTCCCCAAATAATTAAGATTCCAAAATGCTGGAAATTTGAGAAGAACGGGTTTCTTCGTACATGAGTTTTGAATTATTTAACGTTTCAGCAATGGAATAATTTTATTATTGTTCTTTTTCGGCATCAGTATTTGGAAACCATCATTACCATATGGTTAAAAGGTGTGAAATTTTATTTGTTTCGGTATTAAAAAACATCCTCCCGTATACCTTGCCTTGTACCGACGTCTAGATCAAAGACAATATCCTTCAACTATCTTTTGTACCTGATCAAACTAAAGTTGTGAATTGGCATCAATTTACTCGAAATAAAGGAGCCAGCATTTGGCAAATTAGACTCTCCCCATATATGGGTCCATAGTTATTATAATAACTATGGACTATGGATTTTTTCAGTATGATTCAGAACTTTGAAAAAACACTTTGGAACTTTCATTTTAAGACGTTATGGCTTTTGAGAGTCCCTCAGCGTTAAAATTAAAATAATGACAGCTTATTATTAATTTGTTTCAACAGACATCATCAGATCTTTAGCGTAAAATGAATTTGAAAAATGTGACAATAAGCCAACATTGTCGTACATACTAGCTAGGGAGCAAAATAGCAGCAAAAAAGCGAAATAAAAAACAACCTCTCTAATGCTTCAGTGCAAACCGACTAACAAGAATATGAATGATTAAACAGAAATGATTTTTAACCGTCATCCATGATTAAAAATCGAATAAACTCGCATGCTTTTTAAATTCTGGTGGTTTTGTACATATTATAATCAAGATTCAAAATAAACTGAAACCTATAGGGGATTCATACTGAAGAATATAGAGTTAAATTATATTTGCTACTAATCTTCATTGTCACAGGAAAAAAAACTACCGATAGTGATAAGGAAAACACATGTTAACTAAATTAAAATAAAAGGATTTTGAGAGGCCCTGGAGCGTGCTCTTGGTACGAATGAAGAATCTAGCCTCATACCTTGGCGGATAATTAAAATAAAGAAGAGTTTAAGAAATAAAGTAACACGGATTACTAAGAGCAATGAAAGTAAAACTCCCCAGAGGGAATTATGAACATGGGTCCTTGCGTGTCAACGGGAACATAGATGATTTGATGACTCATTTGACTGAGCTGACCTCATTTTTATTTGTTTACTTAGTTTTGGATTTACTTATATTTCCTCAACATTTATTTATGTCCTCTTTTCCTGTCTCGACTTTAATTAAGAATTTTTGGGTTTTTCATCAAACTGGGGAAATATCAAACTGAGCACCTATAAAAAGGACACACGATGAATTTTAGGAATCAGTGTCATTCTCATACATTTTCAAATCCCGAAGCAGTAACACACATACATAGCTCAATTTTGACCGGATAAAAATTTTCAAGTCATCAGTCGTTTGCGGTCATAAGCCATAAGGTGTGTGAATTCTGACTTGAAGTAATTTTTTATTTGAGGATATTAGCTTTAAGGATTCTGAATACTTGTATTAACCTTGTTTGCAATAATGTTTTTCTAATAATTTTTTGCAAACTATTATTTTATTTTGCAGTTTCCAGAATGAAATCCGCAACCTTAGTCATATTAGTCCTAACCGTTATTGTAGCAATAGCGGTCGTTGATGCCCAATTTGGGCGAGGGTATGGGGGTTATGGAGGACATCGTGGAGGCTACGGGGGTTATGGAGGACATCGCGGGGGTTATGGAGGACATCGCGGGGGGTATGGGGGTTACGGAGGCCATCGCGGAGGCTATGGGGGTTATGGAGGACATCGCGGAGGCTGGAGAGGTTGACATCCAGAACCAGGTGGTTAAAATGTGAAAACAATTTCCCCGTTATGACTATTCATAATCACGTAACTTTGCTTTGAGACCTCAGTATACTCGTTACATTTAACAAGAATCTGAAAATTAAACGGGAATCCATTTTATTGTATCTGAAAGATAATAATTACTTATTAATACTAAAATATTTTCATTGGCTAAAATAAATTGCATTAAAAGTTTGAATGCACGCATCATGAAATTTTTTTACGTGTGAAATAAAACCAGGAACTGGAAACCGTCTTTTACATCAATCTGCATATTTATTTTGGACCATGCTTTTTATCCTCTTAACTTCAAAACTTAACTGATCTGAAGTTGCTGAAAATAAAAGGAATCTTGTGCACTGACCTCATGGAATCCCAATAACTTAAAACTAAAGTAATTCCTTACCATGCATTTATTCCGGGATGGTCTGTACTCCACGGAAAATGAAAGAGATCATGTGTCTCCTACACGTTCCTTAACTGTAAATACTGTCCCATAAAACTCTGGAGAGTTTTGTGTGTCAAAGCATTTACCATTCCTAAAACATGGGCTTTTATTGTTATTTCGCCTTCATGTGTATCAATTACTAGAGTAGTACAGTTTTGTTTGTTTACTTCACCAAATGTACACACATGGCTGGCTGCAATGCATTGAATGCCTCCTCTGCCTGAATAAAATGTGAACAGGAAAACGGAAATAAATTATGCCACTAAATATATGAATCCACGAATATGTACGTGATAAGATCATTACACAACTTGAAGGAGTTGGATTGATATGGAATGCTACATTGCATTGCCAACATATCTATTGAACAAGTCGCCGCTGAACTTGGAAAGTCCTGATAGGACATGCACATAGGACCGGTATTCCTACTATTTCTAGAGTTGGAGAGTAATAACAAGTTTAGTCTTTTTTATTTTCTTAATGACACTAGCAACTTATTTTGATGACCAGAGAACATAGAAGACTGAATGCGTCATTCACAAAATAAAAATGTGATTGCTACACAATCATTTCGCATTTTCAGGTAAACAAAAACAAAATTTCTGTGGTTGGATTTGGCTTCGGTGTTTTTGTAGACAGCTCTTAAATTACCTCTCGGTCTCGGCACAAAAATACATGTCAGATATTTTGCTATAAATAGCAAGCTTTATATTTTAGCTAGCACTTATGCTTAACTATCACCCCTGTGTTTTTGGAGTTCATTGTAAGTTTAAAATAGTATATTATATAGCGTTGAAAGAGTTAAGTCTTTGGGCATTTTCTTGAAAATCAAGGTACTTTTTGGTATAATTTCATTTGGAGGACGCAAGGATTTTCCGTAATTATTATTGATGCTTCTGTTTTCTGATAGGGTTAATTAATTTTTATTAAAACATTTTACAGATGACAATGAGATCTCCTTTTCTTGTAGCAGCGATAATCATTGCTGCATTTGTAGTAGCCGATGCACAGTTTGGTGGTTATCCAGGTTTTGGAGGATACGGAAGACCTGGATACGGAGATTATTACGACGAACCAGGTTATGGCTACGGTGGTCGGGGTTATGGAGGTTACCCAAGGCGTGGACTTATTCAACAGTACTTGGGGATTCCAGATGTATTGTTTCGATAGACCAGTCCAAATAAAGGCGGAGGTGCATTTCATGCTGCTACATTTTTTTAAGTATATTTTTGTATTCAAGTACATATAGCCAAGTGTGTAGTGTTTTCGGCGCAAAAAATTTACATTTGATTTGTCATTTGTCAACTTATCCTTATTATTATTATAAAAATCCGCGAATAAATCTATAACTTTTGAAATACCAACAAACTAAACAGTGGAGTTTAAAATTGTCATTAGATGATTAAATATACAGGTCTCTAGGATATTTTTTATTTACATCAAAGATAATAATATATATAATAATATATACAGTTAATTATGACAAGAAAATTCAAAACCTACAAAAGAAGGGAAGCCGGAATTGTCGTCCAGAAATATTTCATGCAAAAACTTCTTAACCGCAGTCTATTTGCTTGTCCAAAAACGTTTTCGTTCAAAATTATGAGTTATAGTTATGAATAGGTTCTGGTTCAATGAACCGGATTTATAGAAAGAATATTGAGCGGACTACGAGGTGATTACCAACTGTCGAATCAGTTGGAATTTCTCTAACGAAACTTCAATAAATAAATAAATTATTACAGCGAAATAGAAGCCCGATTATGATATTTCATAAATTGGAATTTCAGCTTGACACTATAAGTCTACACATATTGGCAGCCACGTAGGTGAGATAAACGCACAGTGAAATGGTTAAATGGGACCTCGTAAAAATGCCAAATAATTATTTTAAGAGACTGTGGAGAGTTTCAAACAAACACCATACAGGAGAAAAACAAAAAAAAACTGGAAACAAGTGGAACTTAAAAAACAAGATGCTTGCAAATAAACTCCAACATGATGTGTTGTTGTATGTAATTTAACCGGTCTTACAATATGCTAATAATAAAAATCCCCAAAAGTTCAATAGCACTGACGATCAGAAGATCCACCGCTTACTGTCCTTATACTGGATAGTTTAAAGAATGCAAATGTGAGTATGTACACATGATTATAAACAAGTGGAATCACCCAATATATTATGGCCGAAATATCCAGTTGAGATGAAAAAAATGTTTTATTTGGATGTTTTCGTGCTCTGAGGCTCTGACACAATCTTACAATAGATATAAAAGGGATTCACGGATGCCGTAAAGCCTCATTCCGTTTTCCCATTCTCATCAAGAATTTAGGACTTTCCAGTCAACCCTTATTTATTCTATTCGCGAATTCTTACAACTAAAGGTAAACCTTCGTTGGAGTCTGAATTGACATTTTTAACACTATAGTATTTACTTTTATATTTTTTAGCGGTGCGGTGTAGGAAAAGGAATAACCATGGCAAAACACGAGAAGCCATGGTTATTGCGTAGTTTTTGGGCAGAAGAAATTCAGGGTTTTGGTCAAATGGTCAATTATTGTTGTAAGCGGGCGAAAATAAGTGCGCCACAAAACAATAATAATTGACTTAAAAAGTCAATCATTAGAGGGTTATTAGAAGGTATTCTTAGAAGTTTAATTGAATTTATAGTTTAACTCCAAAGAAAACAATTCGCTCATTAACTCGATAATAATTAACTATACATAAAATGGAGCCGTAACGTGAGGATGTAGATACCAAATACCGAAATGTCCAATTGCCCATAAACTCACATCAATAATTTACCTTAAACTGGTGAGGTGAATCATTGTCAAAATCAATCTAATGATGTTTTACATTGTCTGTATACTAGATGAAAGCAACCACATTAGTCCTTTTAGCGGTTACCATCCTCATAGCAATTACTATTGCTGACGCCCAATTTTGGGGATACCCAGGAGGTTTTGGCGGATCATTGGTCGGGGGTTATGGAGGACGCGGTTTTGGAGGATATGGAAATCGTGGGCTTGGAGGCTATGGCAATCGCGGATATGGAGGTTATGGCAATCGTGGGTTTGGAGGTTATGGCAATCGCGGGTTCGGAGGTTATGGCAATCGCGGGTTCGGAGGTTATGGCAATCGCGGGTTTGGAGGAGGCTATGGCGGTCGTGGTTACGGAGGGCGCGGCTTTGGAGGTAATGGTGGTCGCGGAGGTCGGGGGCGGGGCTAGACCAGGGTTTGGGGCGAACTGTTTTTAAAACTTCTAAGAATAAAATGTATAGTCGATGATTTCGAACTCCTTTTATATAGTATTACTTGTACATACATTTATATTGATACTACATATAGTGTAGCAAATATTTAGTATTAATATAAAATAATTACATACGAAAAATCTACTTTGATAAGCTGAATGATTTACTATAGAAATATAAATAAAACATGCAAATAAGCAGAAGAGCTTCTAAATAATCAAGTCGGTTTATTTTACAGTCCTTCGAGAATGTATACATTTACATGTATTTGTGCAAGGATATCATTTCCGAACCATTGGTAAAACCTTGGTGCCGACAATATACAGTGTAGCCATGTTTCTTGTAAAATTCCTCTGCATGAAAGCTCATGGTTGACAAATATGACATTGTGCACTTCTCCTTCTTGGCCAAGTCATGACATTTATCCATTAGCATGGATCCGTATCCTTTTTTACGTTGTGACGAATCCACCCATAACTGGTCAACATGCATAGCTCCAAATATTATACTACCATTGCAACCAGCAAGAATCTTCCCTGATTCGTCCCTTATGAAATAACCAAAAGGAAGTCTCACGCCATCTGTAATGCCTTTTTCTGCAGATGCCTCATTGATCTTATCCGTCAGAAACGTTACATCTTCTTCCGAGGGAGGGAAAGCTTGTTCTATTTTCTCATTGTCATTGGGAGATGCCATGTCTGTAATACACAGTAAAATGTATTGTAATTTACGTACGTATACCAGAGATGAATACTTAAACCTCTAAAACTCCGTTTCTTCCAAACTGGTTGAGTTCACTCAATTGCAGTATTCTAAGGTCCACCTCGATATTTCAGAGCCAAACCCCATCATTTCAATACATATATATTTCATACCACTGTCGCCTTTAACTTGGATAATTCCGACATAAAAATTGGTACTTACAACCTTTACAAAATAATATGAGCAGCAAAAATTTTAAAACATGATTTGACTCTATTTATGGCTACAGTCTAAAAAGCTCTGTTCTTATTTTAAAATAATCTTTGCTTCAGCTTGCTTTTTGTTATGTGCGGAAACATTTTAAATCATTTTGGGGCCACAAAAAAAAATTTATCCCAATTTCTCCATGCAAAGAAATCGACATCCGACCGAAATGTAGCCAGAGTCGTGTAGTGGAGGTAGCGCCCCCTTTTATTAGAATGTGAGGGCTCTGCCGCCAATATGTGCGACCAAAAATCAAATCCCTAATTCTAATATATTGCAGTCCGAATTTTGGTGAATTCGTAAAATTCCATTTTCTTAGCTATTGGTGAAGTGTATGCAAAAACTAGAATAAAATATACACCAACTTTTTGCACATCTGGAATACCGTTCTCACCAGCATGGAAATGAGGTGGATTTTTCAAATAGTAGATTTTCTTCAAGAATATGATCATAGCTCATAACCATAACTGTCGCAGTATTTAGCAAACTTTTATTTCTCCAGAGACGAATTACTTTTAGCAGGAATTTTCTTATAAATTGACACACATGATTAAACTCCTCCACAACATTTTCCCGAGTTTAATTAATTTAAAAGATCATATTTTACCCCTTAAACTGCAGAGAAAACTAAATTAGTTAAACAATAATTTAATATTAACTTTGCTTCACTCTAATACGCGTACATCCATTCATTTTGACATTACATTGCATCTCTTTAAGCATGTGCAAGCGCATTGCCATTTAAAAGCTTGTTCAAAAAATATTTTAAGCTCTCATGTAACTACCACTCATCTTCGTAATAATAATTTTTAGGTTCCTGAAAGTCAGGTTTTAAAACTTAATTTGTAATTCTATTACCTTAAAATCTTTCCTGAATCCTGAAGTCCGCGCAAGTGGAAATAAAAATCTCTCCCAGCACCAAGGCAACGTCGTATATTATTTACTGATTTTTTTCAACCTGGCTGTAATCCATGCAGCGTACCCCAGAATACATCCAAACAGTTAATTGGTTTCACAAGAAGATATCCGCCTATTTTGACACCGAGTAAAGCATTTTGAATTTTCCAACATTGTATCTCTCTCAAGGATAAAGAATAGAAAATGATATTTATTTTGTTGCTATATTGTACTACAAGACGTTTCAGAAACCAAGATACGTTGTCATTATTTGGGGCTGAACTTTTGATATTGATGGCATTTTATTTTTAACAAGAACGCCAAACAGTCATTTCAGCAACGTATAGACCAACTGTTGCCTCGACAAAAATTTTAGCCTAAAGCATTTGTACGGCCTATGACTCAAAATTTACGAGATGTGGTTGCATGGGTCTTTTAGCAAGAACTTCAACGAGGATAAAGAGAATTAACAATAAGTTCATCCAAGTTTTTCTGCTCGATAAATACACACCATAAAATTCTTGGCCCCTCACAAAAAGGTCCATCATTGTACTTTTCCTCCTATTTAACTTTCCATTCCACATCTAAAAGTAAATGATACTATGCACAAAAGTTGTTTGTACATGCTTCCTTTATTCCATTCTCAGTGAAGTTAACCTCTTTAGAATTCGCGATTTATAACGTTTGTCGTTAAATCGTAAATAGCAAGCAGTAGTTTAACTTGTAATAATAGCTTCCGAGGATAACACCTATAGAATATCAAAAAACGTAATTCTTCGGTCCGTGCTTGTATTGTACAAAAATTCCTGCCCCATCTAGGGTGCCCCGCCAAAATGGTTTTAGAAAAACTTTGGAATTGCTTTTATTGTATTTTCACTCATCTGCATCTGTGACTAGATACTTCTTCTGGCACCTCATCTAGAAATCAGCAGCGGTGTAAACACCATAGTATTACAATCATTTTATAATATTAATCGTCTATTGGGTAGGTAAACACAGGGATGAAAATTTTAAAATATGTGGTCCCAACCCAAAGATTTAAGAAAATTCGCGAGAACAAAAGGTTTTAATGGGGTATAGTCCGTCTTTCATCTTTCGGTATATATGCTATCTTACACCTCCTTTATTTTCACAATTAAGCACCGCTGGGCTAAACTGACTGTTCCAAAAAAGGTTTTAATGACAAGTAAACAAATTAAAATTACACAACTAGAAATTAAAACAAAAATTCTGTGATGTCCTATAGTACTGAAAGCAAACATGTGGTGACAAAGTATTGTGTACAGCGAAACTCATTTAATTTTTGTGGATATCACTATTGAATATTGTTTACTATGTATATGAGTGCTCGTACTTCTACCCAAGGCATTGTCTTGTTTATCCCCCTTGTTTTTTAGAACTATAGCTTGTTCAGTTTTTCAGTGCCACTGAAAAAAAACCTTCAAAATAGTTGGAAAAGTCCGAAGCAATTGATGGGATTTTCTTGTTTTAAATTTTTTGTTTGCCAGTAGTACTTCGGTAAAGCAAGTTTTTATGCATGCTCTTGTCGTTTTGTTTGCCTCTAGATTCTAAATCAAGTGATTTGTAACTTTTGTAAGGAATGCACAGGATGCATTATGGCAAGCTTATCAAAAATGCGAATCTCTTAATTGTTGGAAGTAACATCGTAAATTACTTATTAACAGGCGCTTAACAACGGAGTCAGGGGTGGGGGGTACAAACCACAACCTGTACCCCCCGGATGTTGAATTTTCAAA
>JAQFXU010004116.1:0-14251 GCA_034693705.1 Spatulosminthurus flaviceps
ACACCATGTGATCTGCAGCGCATTCCGCGCGAAATATGAATTTCCTAGATTCCAGGGAAAAAATTCGAGGCCTGGAATTTTCATCCAAATTTCTCAAGCTAGGTGGAATGTACCAGAATGAGACATTCGTGCATTCAGGTTCAGCTAAGACCATCTTAAATGAATTTCCCCGAGTCTGAATTTGTTTCACAGCGAATTCCTTCAGTTGAAAGATGTGGTCAATATGTTGCTCAAAACCTCGAACTCCCTTTGCTTTCCACATGAACCAAAACTTTAGAATATCAGCTCGTCTTCCGCATTGAATGTATTTATCTCCTGTGTCATATCTCTCAGAATCATAGAATTTGTCTTTCTGAAATAAGTAAGTGGCATGCGTAGCATGGCAGTCCGTCAGGATTCGTTCATCTTTACACAAGAAGACTGAACATTGCTGTGGTGCACATAGCAACTTGTGTGGGTTCCAGGTTACTGAATCCGCCCTAAAAAAATTTCCTAAGTTTTACCTTCATTAACTTAATGAACTGAACTTTGGTGCATGTAACCTTCAGCACATCGACCTAGACCAACGACATGAATAGCAAAGAAGTAGTAAACCACATTAATGCCTTACTTTTCTATCCCATTCATTAAGTGTTTATGTTTTTGTGACATCAAAGCGCCGCCACCCCAAGCTGCGTCCACATGAAACCACATTTTGTACTTCAAACATATTTCTGCTATTGGTTCCAATGGATCAAAAGCTCCGAGAACTGTGGACCCTGAAAATACAAACATTAACCTTGTACTTAACACAAAAGAAATAATACTGACCGCATTAACTACACGAATCGCACATATACAAACATTTCTGTGCTTATTGTATACTTTAAAAGATCATTCAGTAAACAACATTTTGTGTACCTGCGGTTGCTACGACCAAAAACGGTTCCTTCCCTTCCGCAATGGATTTTTCAATTTCTTTCTCCAACTCTTCCGGTATCATTTTGCCCTTGGAGTCTACTTTAACTCCAATGCAATTATCCATGCCAATTCCTGTTGCAAAAACATATAAATAACATTAAAAAATATTGTCCGATATAAATTATTACATAAAAATCCTTATGTACTATTTTCAAAGCTGTTAGGGCAGTAATCAATCAATGAATAAATTTAATTACCTTCAAATGAGGCGAGCTTTTGACTGGAATAATGTGCATCTTCTGATGTGAACATCACCAATGTCTTGCCCCCGCTCAAACCTTTTTCCTATTGAAAGAGATTTTTTTTAGATTTTCTAAAACTTATTGCATTATATCAAATATTTTTAAATGCACATTTCATATAGATTTTGGCGGGTATTTATACCTTAATACTGGGTCGTTTCTTATACCGTGCAACGGAAATAGCATAACCATTGGCAATTGAACCACCTGGACACATTACGCCATCTCCTTCGCCAGCAGGAAATCCAATGATGTTCCTCATTTTCTCAAATACCTCTAATTCCATCATAGTAAAAATTGGAGAAACTTCATAAGTGTACACGGAACTATTCAAAGAGCTCGCTAAAAATTCCCCAGCCAATCCATAGGGGTCAAGTCTGTATGAAAAACATTATACTTGAGTACAAAAACGTTTTAATTTAAAAAAGAGATCCAGGGATTCCTAGAAACGTTTGTGCAAAAATCATCGAAAAACAAAATTCATACCCAGAAAATAACTGGTTGACAAAGTAAGGATGACCCGTTTTAACGCTGAGGGAGCAAATCTGGCTTACTAGATCCACCAATTGTTGTTGATTCTTGACAGGGTTTTGCCCTACTTCAAAATCTAGAGTTTCTTGTAGAACTTCTGGTAGCTTGAAATTGCACACTTTTTCTTCACGTTGAATTCCATCAAAGATATTCTCACGAAGAATTATTTCAAAAATTTGACGTAGAAATGATTCGTGAGTTTCACGATTTGGTGCAGTGATGTAACTTGCTGGAGCTTGAAGGGAAGTTGAATGCGTTTCTGTAGATGCGATGGGAGACATTTTTGAGGTTTGAAAATAAGAGTTTGAAGTTTAAATTGTAATCCTTCTAAGGAAATTTCAGAAGATAGATTTTCAGCTAGATGCTAACTCAAAGGTTTACAATTGAATGATAAATTCGTGCAAATGTCTTAGTTTTTATTGTAAAATATTAATGTCGTTTATCCTGGTCCTACTTGGGGAATGGCGTCATAATTTCTTACACATTTCTCATTACTTGGCATTCGTATATGTTTGTACGTAATTAAGTCACACCAAAATGGATCAAAAAGTACATTTTGGCCACATAATGGTTTTCAAGAAGGAAGGGACGCACAAGTTTCTTCCAGTACGCGAATATTTCTTACGTCAGTCCTGGACAATTTCCTCTTCTTTGAACACTGACCATTTATGTGGAAGTAGGCTTTTGACGTGATGCTGAGCTCTTTGACATTTCAACTTCGCGTTGATTTCTTGGTAGAATTTATGAATGAAACAATACATGTGTGTAGCAATGTTAATGCGTATTACATAATCAGAATTAAGAAAGGGCGATGAAAAGGACAGTGGAAGGGTAATTGAAGACACGTGTAGTAAGTACAACATGTGTCTTTCCTCCTTTTATGTTAGTCATAAGTAATTATGTAGTTTCTTGTTTCTTTGGTTCACACTAATAGCCAATGTATTAAAATAAACTCAGTTAAGTGTAACTTAAAAACCCATGCTCCGGCACTTTTGGGTTTGAATCAGTACTACTGAATCAGAAAGCTTTAACTTTTACTGTTACGGTTACTTTTACTGCTTATATACCTGTAGGGCACTGAAATTGCATCCCCACACTCGACGTAAATAAATACCAAGGAAATAAGGGCAGTATTGTGGAAACTTCAGGGGAACTGAACGGTTTTGAAAATTGGGTTCCTATAAATACAGCCAAAATTTTTGTAATAGTTTTAGCACATGAAAAACTTCAATTGGGATCCGAATCGGATATTCAACACCGATAATCTGAGTTATTACGGGCAATGATCAATGAGTTTAAAAGGACGCGTGAGCAGGAAATTATAACTTCACAATGATTCATTTATTTTGCCTTAGACATATTTCGCCTGCAATTTCTCTTAGTGGATTTTTTAATTTTCATAATCTATTTGAATATGACACTATAATAGCCAATACAATTTATTATTACTGACAAGAAGTGTTACATTCACCTCTTTTAAGTTATGGTATCGGACACATTCCCTTCATATTAATGTCAGTATGTTTTACAATCGTAACGGAAATAAAAATACAATACGATTCTTAATGATCGGTAATAATAAATTACAATTAATGCATTACTTAATTAATCAGCACAGCTTATTATAAAAAATCACAGTACACGAAATAGTAAACTGTTACTTGCTTAATATAATATTCCCGGACTTAAATAATATATTCAGGAAGAGTTGGAAGTCTCTAATTTGTAAGGTTTTTAAAAATAAAGGATGCGAGAAGAATCTCAAGATTGTGCGGTATTGTTTCGAGTCTGAAATCGAGGAGATTCAACGTTCGCCGCACATTATCAACATCGCACAATATTTGCATTTTTTCTATTTCCCCCCGGCGACTCTTACTAAGGTTTCTAAAATATGGTTTCTTACTTCTACCGGGTCAATACGAAGCCTTAGGCTCCTTTCTAAAATTATTGACTCCGCGTAGTAACAAATGAAGGGGCCGCAAGAGGAAGTATCATCTTGGTAGTAGATATTGCGTTTCCTAAGTCCCCATTCCTTTTGTGTAGTAATATTCAAGGTGTTTAGCTTATCAATTAAATTTTTCATTTGTGATGCTGTTAATTTCCACTCACCCGTAGGATCCAGACCTTAAAATAATATCCAAAATTATTTATATTTTTCAGAAGTCATACAAAGCACACATAAAGAATAAGTAAAAATAACTTGACCAAATTACAATATATTTTCTTAGCTTGAACATTGGCATATATTAAAGCCCAGTGACAACCATCGACGCAATATGGCAGGAATAATTTGTTGCAAAAAGCCCACGATTCCCTCAAGCTTCCACGGTCATCATGAAACAGGCGGCCAGTGTTTTTTCCTTTCAAAATCATTTCAGTTTCAATTGATCCAATTATTTTTGTATTTACGTCAGCGATAGCTTCCAAAAAACAATGAATCGCGTTGTCATTCATCCAGCTAGTTTCTGCCTTATATTGGCATAATCTTTTCATGGCTCGGATTTCGTAGCGGTCGAGGGTTTCTTCCAGCTGTATCGTTTTGAGATCATGAAGGGTCAATTTATGACCACGAATTTCAAGGACACAATTGAATGCATTTTCAGCAGTGTATTTAGGTAGTACAATTCTTTTATTTGTTGAGTTGTAGTATGAGATGCTTACTCCTGCCAAATATGAATTAAAAATTTTGAAACATCAATACACACAACCGTAAACATAAATGCCATCTACTACATGAAATGCCTCTGCCTCTAACTCAAACCAACCTGGTTCTTTGCTTGCAGGAATATCATCCTCAATTTCTACCACAGAATTTTCAGTTTCAGCTTGTTTCTTCCCCTTGCTTCTACGGAATTTCACTGATCCTTGCAAACCTTTACCCGTAACGCGTTCTAATTTTTCTTTATCAATAGCCACCTCCAAGCCATTCTTCACATACCTCCTCTCCGTCAAATCCTCTTCCACGTCCACGGCGTAATTTGAAAAAAGTATGTCTTTAATTTTATCAAGGGGTACCTCCGGGTTAGATGACTGGGATTCCAAGTCCTGAACTATGCTAACAATGACTTGTGCATACCAACTGAAATCGCTCACAGGACTAAATTTTTTCCTCTTATACATTTTCTCCTCACTCATGATCTGAAAAAATGGAATAATCGTATAAATAATAATTTTTAAACTCTTCACATACACATTTGTTTCAAAATTTGATCCAACCACTTCAAACAAAATGGAAATAGCATAAAGCATAATAAATAACAGCGTCCACACAATAAATTTATAAAAAATCAACTTGTAATTTTTGCCACTCACACACGACTTCGCAAGTTGAAAACCACACAAGATCAAGATTTGTCCAAAACAATTACATCTTTCTTTCACATCGCAACAATTTCCGCAACCACTCGCAATATCAATTGTAAAATGAGAGGTAAAATCTTTCCGAGGTTATTGACCCAGTCATCTCATCATACACCTCTAATTCATCTCATCCTTTTCATCAATTACACACTAGGACCAGTCCACAACCAGCTGCTCCGGGAACTGAAAATAAAAAATTTATATAAATTATTATTATCAACTACTTTTCAACTATATATTACATAGGCACAAAATATGATGCAATAAAACAAGTATTTCTCCCATTCTTACGCAATGAATTCACCACCCTGGCTTTGCTCATCTAGCCTATTACGCACAAAATTTATTACGGAAAAGAGCTTCCTTTATAACTCTATCCTCTACCCAATTTTCTTACGTGACTTTTCCAAACAATACAACCGATTAAATCCATGCCTTAATGCCAATGAACCACAAACAATAAAACTGTTTAGATTTTAACCTCACAATGACCTAATTATTGAAGCCGTTGTTGTTAAATGATTTTTTAAAATTCTTTTTCACTTATTAGGATATTATTAAATAACTAACACTATAAAAGAATGTAAAAATACTTGTCTGGCTGGTTACCTTAATTTTTCCCGATTCTTTGTTCAAGAGAAAGGCAGTTTCAAGTCTCGCAAAATTATTGTTTTACAAACTCATTTCAGACACAATCATTGAGGGCATCAAAAGTAATAGCAAATTAAGAAAAACTCTGGTAGCTCTTCTCCCTAAGTTTCTTCCCTTAAGTATTAATTGTAATAATCCTTACTTAATTAGCTAACGCACAGACAAAGTGACTGCAATTTCGGAGACAACCGATTTGGATCCACTCCAGTGACAACTTAACTTTTACTTTTTATTACAGCAAAAAGTAAACATCGAGCAACAAGTGCAAAACAATGAGAAACTGTATGTCCTTGTGATCGAAGAAAACTGTAAGGAGGATTTTAAGTGGGTAATTAAATAATATTAACGGCTTGATTGCCTATACTTTATTGCTTCAAATGCGGTATAGCTATAAATGCACACCGAGAATGTATATAGGCACGCATAAATAATAAATGGAATGTTTTTTGACACAGTACGCAACGAACCATCACAATAATAATATAACACGGAGTAACGCACTGTTTTATATATAGCTATATTTTCATCTCCTTCATATATAGCTAGAACGGCAGCAGCTCATAGCTATAGATGCGAAAAAAAATATTTTAGAAGTTCAGTCTTAGTATGAGCTTCCCGCTGAAGCCAATGATATCATGAAAGAATTCCCACCTTTTTCTCGTAAAGTTCCGCAGTCACGTAAGTAAATTCCCCATCTACCCTTTAATGCTGAACGAAGGACCAAGGTTGAGTGAATCAATAATAGTTATGATTTTCCAGTGAAATGTTTCTACATATGTTAATAATGTATTCATAATAACTTACGAAAGTCGTTGGAATATGCAAAAGATTAAGGATGGCGGATTTTGAGCGATCTTCCAATTATAATACCCTAAAACCACTTAAAATGTCGCAAAATTCGAGCTGAAAATTTAAGATTACTACAATGCGACATTTTAAGTGGTTTTAGGGCTTTTATTGTTTAAAGAATGGCTTGTTTTCAAACCGCCTTCTCTAAGGGTATTTTCTGTCCCTAAGTGTTTTTTGGATGATGTTTCAGCTGCGTTTAATTGTTCAATATTTACACCCGTTTTTATGTTATTAATTGGAGGTTCATAGTAAGAAACATTGGCAGGTGTGATTTTGCATTTACCCCTTGGCGCTTTTATTGTAGGGCGTTAATTGGAGGTTGCCTCAAAATTCTTCTATCCCTTCCCTAATGCTTTTAAGGCATTAATTGGGCAGTTTTTCGCTACGATGTTGTAGTTTTCTGTTAGTATGGTTGGATGTAGAACTGTTCCCTTAGCTCCAGAATATATATACATGGTTTAACTTTTTTGGAATTAAAAAATGAATATTATATGTATATAAAGCTTTAGATTGCAATAGCTTTACTGCGTAACTTTGTATGTTCTGTAACATTTGTTAGGTATTAGGGGCTCCTAAAAACTGTAACGCTAGAATAAAAGCAAAAGGGTTCAATTACTGAGAATGGTGAGAATTAAGGGTTAACGTTTTCTATCATATGCACAACGCCGGTATATTTTCAATAGCAAAACTCTATTTGTAAAATGCAAAAAATACCGGACATTCATTTTTTAAAGTGTAAAAATATTCTAATGATACTGCAACACTTGCTATATTAAAATCGCAGGATTTTCCCAAGTTCACCGCGGAACGTGGTTAAGGACAATATTTGAAAAACTTTATGTTCACAAAGTTAATATGACTGCGGTTTAGCTGAAACCCATTCAGTATTAATATCATTATCATTGTGTTACACAATCATATTCGACATTTAAGCGTGGTTGCAGCTAAAACATTATCCTTCTGAGGAAATGTTTTGCACAAAAACCGCTAGCTGAATCTTAAGGTTTTTCAAGTATTTATTTGTTTATTTATAGGATTACCAGAACGTGAGTAATTCATGGGTTTTCCGGTTATAATGGAATGCCCGATAATTTCATTTCTTGTTCTACACAGTATATCCTCTCAAAATGGAAAATTTAATGTCGGAGCGTGTGACAGGAAATAAAGGCAGATATAAGAGGTTTGGGTAATTGCAGTCTGTTTTCTCACTCACACTGATAAGGACGAAACTTTGGTTTGCTAGGTGACTTAAATCCACAATTTTTGTGATAAGTTTCCATATCAATATACGTCATGTTACGTCTCGTGGTGACTTTTGTGCTGACTTTAACAATTGTTGGAATGTGCCAGTTTCAACGAGGAAGGCACGGCGAACCTTGCAAAACCTACGATGATCCTTTTACCCCTGGCGAGAGTTGTAATGACACTGCTGGGCATACCTGTCAACAAGGTAGAGATGGAGAGTTCACTTGTGACTGCTACGACGATTGGGTACATGACCCCTTGAGTAATGAATGCCGCATTCGGCTTGGGTATTACTGCCAGCCATCAAGAAATATCACGGCTTATAACGCCCGGAGATGGACTTACAAATGTCAAGAGAATGCGGTTTGCCGCTCGATTTCTGGTGGATTTGACCGGAGAGGTGGAACTTGCGTGAGGTCGAACAGATTCAAACGAGCTCGGCCCACTTCCTTTAGATCATCATCTGCGAATAAAGGATACAACTTCAACCAATTTTAGTTTTACTATAACTATACATATTTAAATTTTTTAATGTAAAAGTTGAGAAGCAATTGGTTGTGTTAAATATTTACATGAAAGCGTTATTGTCAAACTTTCTCTGTTTGCAACGAAAAAAAGACAAAATTCATCTCAATGTGACCCAGTTTTTCAAAATAGGAATCCTGATTTGTGATTAGACGAACCAATGAAAAACAATAAATCCGATTATTAACTATGGTTTCATGCTTAAGAATTTCTTAGATTTTATTTACTTGTATTTTTAACATTATACAATGCATTCTAGGCAAGAAGATATTAAAAATAAATACACCGGGCACCCATTCATCATTAAAGCACTAAATTCTTAACTAAGACATGTTTTAGTATAAATTTTAAAAATTATACAATTATATAAAAATCATGTGCTATTTAATGTCGGTAATTAATAAATAGTAGCAGATTGTATTCGGGAAAATCTTTATCGAAGGTAGACGTGGGGAGGGCCAGGTGTAATATAGATATACTTATATAGAATTATAGTAAAAATATCTTAAAATCATTACAAATACACGCATGAAAGAAATATATGCCTTCTACATCCATGACAGACCGAAGTTTTAACCTTAAGTTAGCATAGTTATAGATCAACAATAAGTAGATGATCCTCACAAATACATACGTCAGGTATTAAACTACCTGAACTAAACATGAGAATTTATCAATATTCCTAATTGAAATACCGGTGAATGCTAATACTTGCTAATTAATGCAAGCTCTCCTTAAGACAGAAGTTAATGGTCTAAAACCAACGGAAATAAAAACGGTAACTTTTAGTGAGTCACAGACGTAAGCCAAATAGTCAGTACACTAATAGATACTGTAAACATCATCTCCTCGTGCAATACATACATTCAGATTACTTTTACGTTGACAAAAGTTCAGTTTTAGATCCAAAGAAAATGTAATACTTCTTTCCAAAATGTCTATAAAAATATCCCGCAGAACGAGAAGGTGGCCCAGCAAACTGAACAAAGCAAGCCTTTTCTTGCTTGGAGGAATTTCCATTGCGATTTGTGTGCTTACTAAAATATTTCAATACTACTATTTCTTTCCAATTAGTGGCAGCACATTGACAGTTCCTACCGAAAAACCAACACAATTTATTACATTAAGTGATTCCTTAACTACCAAACCTAGCAAAGTTACTAAATTCACTTATCATTCCACCGCTGAAGTCAACAAAGCTCTACATAATTCAGGAAGTGACTCTGCAAATGTGGAGCAAGTGACCCTGGTTATTATATTGTGCAATGATGGGAAAAAGCAAAAGCAATCCGTAAAAGCCACTTTACCAATTTTGAATCAAACTTTTATTGGGGAATTAAATGGTACCAAACCCGCGAAAAATTTGCCAAATAAAAAACCAATCCGAGATTTTGACCGTCAAATAAACCAGACCATCGTCCTTTTGAAATCCATTGCGCTACAGCAACAATTTACTAGCGGGGCTTCGAATAAGCAATGGCAGAACTGCAGCGGATTTAAAAATCTGAAGGGACAACAATCAAGTGTTAATATTCTGGTGTTGTCTGATGATAAAGTCAATTACGACAGGGTCTTGCATGCTATTGATAAAGAACAGTGGTCAAATGACTTTACTCGTTGGCTCAACTTGACATTCGTCCCAGTTTCTTATCCACCCGGTAAATATTTTTTAATCCTTCTTATACTTACTTATGAAGATGTACTTATGTACTTCCTTGTGATGACTGTTGAATTCGCTTTTTCGGGCGCTAAAACAGCTACTTTATCAGCCACCTTATTAAATAATGTTCATGATTGATTATATTTTAAACTTTAATTTTATTTTAATTTATGACAGGTTCACAATGGATGCGAAAATTATTCCGCCCTTGTGCTACACTCCGCCTGTTTCTAGCAGAACTTCTTCCTCAATATGATTCCGTGGTGTATTTAGACACTGATATTATTTTCTTACGGAATGTAATGGATTTGTGGGAACAGTTCAAAGGATTTTCCTCAAATAAAACATTTGCTGCGATGGCTCCTTGCCTTAATCATTATCAAACCCGTGCAAACCATGTGCCTTTTTATGGGAAGACTGGACTCAATGCTGGAATCATGCTCATGAACTTGACAAGAATTCGAAGTTCGGGTTGGACAGAAAAAATTCTTGAGGTTACTTCAGCATTCCAAAATAAAATTACACTGGCAGATCAAGTAAATACAGGGGCTAAATCTTTTAAATTCTGTAAACAAACATGAGATTTGTAACTAACGCTTCTTTTTAAAACATTATGTAAAATATTGTTTGTTTTTCTATAGGACATACTCAATATTTACTTTTCCTCAAATCCCGCTGAAGTGCACGAGTTGACTTGTGACTGGAACTTCCGACCCTTCCAATGTAGGAAGGGTAGTTTCTGCCAGGATTTTAGCCTCGCTCAAGGGATTTCGGCTCTGCATGGAAATGCCTTGAGCTTCACTTCTGAAGGGCCAGAACCTTTATTCCATGCGGTATTCAGCGCTTATCAGAACCTCAATTTGACTCAGTGTAGCACAAATGTTATGAAAAAATTAATTAAAAGTATCCATTCTCGACTGAGTAAAGTTCAAGGAAGATCCAGGTCAGATTGCTCACATTTTGGCGCTTTCAGTATTTTACTTCTTAGTCGTATGATTCCCTTAGTATAATTTCACAATCATGTTGTTTTTTTTAACGAATTCAATGTGTATATTAAGTTAATTTCATTACAATAAAATTTCATTACTTCAAGGATGCTGTTTATTATGTATACAATGTATAATGTATATTGTCATCAATTGGTTTGATTTTCTTTGCTTTTAATAGCTATGTGTACGTGACTTATTACACTCTTCACGATTGAATAAAAATAACAACCCGCAGCTGCAGCCATTTGAAAATTACGTATACAATTTATTTGTACAATATAGAGTGTGAGGATATTAGTCACAATTCCAAGAATCCCAAAGGAGCAGATAATTAATCCCACAGTTCAGGCTTCATGCAGTTCAAGTTGGGGCTTCTTGGAAATGAAACCATTAATCGTACTTATTTAAAAACAACCAGCTATGTATTCATAAGCTTTTTTCATTTAGTTATCCCAATGGGTTTCTCCATAGTATTTTTATTGCATGAAAGTTGCTTGTTACTCTTTTCTTAGAATGAGAAGTTACCTACAGTATTATACATATGTACATATATGCAACTACAAAACTATTGAAATTGGCATATATAAGTACTTGCTTTTAAACTTAAGGAAACCTGCCTCACCGTCACCACTCACCCAGTAAAGTTTTCATTCCAGCCTAACGCTATATAGAGTAACTGAGTTACTGCCTACTGCCTATATACTTTCCAATATTTAACACTTTCTGCTCCAAGCCAGCATTCCCTGTTACTTGTTACATGCATGTTTACAATGCAAACTGTTTAAAAAAAGTATGGGCAACAAACAGTTACCGTTGAACTTGATTTCAATAATATGGTAAATCTTAACAGTGATAAGACGGAACATGGGATCATCCAAACTTAAAATATCATTTGAAAGAGGATACACACACTTTCAGATGACAATGAATAATATTTCAAAACTAATAATGTAAATTCCCCATCATATGTTGAAATACTACTATCGAGCAAGTAATGTATACATTGTTATAAAAATATCTTTATGCAAGTGCCTGTATCATAAAATACATACAAATAACTGTATTTCTTAATTTGTTACACCATATTTTTTATTGCTGTGTTCATCCTATCCCAAGCGTGCTTTATTATATTCTATTAGTATTAAAGGCGTTCCAAGCACATATGTGCATGTAAACAAATACATCTTTCCATTTCCATGAAGATTGTGATTTGCACTTTGCAGCATCAACAAAATCTCTGATAAGTGCTTTTATGATCTACAACCATAAACTTCATATGCTGGTTAGGCAGCACATGCTTTCTGAACGAAAATAAAAATAGTTCAAGTAATTTAATGTGACAATATTATTTCTTTGAGCAGAGAAAAGTCGACTGCCTGCTGACAAAGTGAGGGGGAAACTTGACACTCAGCATTCGAAGGACAGGCAATAAATAATATGAAAGGCGTTGTAATGTGGAAATTATTTATCTGTACATACATACCGGAGAGCATGAAAAACGAAAACTGAAAATAACCGAATTAAGGACCCATAAAAACATGCTGCAACATACGTTTGAAACGTGTATTTACAATATTACAGCTCCAATAGAATTTAATTTCTGTTATGAAAGAGAGTAGCAACAATTAATCCATAGAGAAGATAAAAATTATGCGACTTGTTTGTGGGCTTTGTGGAATCTTCAATAACTTTCTGTACTTTAAAAATTATTTGGCAAATCGCAGCATTCCACATCTATGTTATTCAAGGCGGTATCATCACCTGTAAAAATAGATATTCGCTCTTAAAGTCACAACCGCTATTTTCATGATAAACGTCTTACAACGTAAACAATCCCCATCAATCCGGCCGGATCAGAGAAGTATATTTATTACTTAATAGCAGGAACTTACGCCATCGTCCCCTGCGTGGTTCTACTTGAGTTTGAACTCCACAAACAGCCTGGCGAGGTTTACAGTATTGAGGTGTAGTCCATGATCCCCAATTTGTTCCATCTCCTTCGATTATTGTTTGGTTGTAGCAAACAATTCGTAGATTGTTCGCGGCAGTATCATCGAAATCTTTATTTATCGCTCCCAATAATCCAGATCCTCTTGACCTCTGGGATCGTAATTGGAAACCAGTTACCACACCTTTTTCTCCCGCACATTTAAAAGTGTCTCCCCAAGTACCCCAGTCTCCATAAGAGCTTGTAATTGCCGTTTCCCTCACGTTATTTTCACCAGATCTACCTGGTTCAGCGCAAAGAAATTGGACACCATTCATAGCGGTGTTGTCTTTCGTTGTATCACTTAACGATTCACTCTTGATCCTCATTCCAACTACAAATTCTTCCTCCGCGCATTTTTGCCACGGGCCCCAGTTACCCCAGTTGGTTACTCTTGGGGAATGGAGGATCAAATTGAGGCTGTTACCGACTCGAAAGGAAAGAGCTAGCAACGGCAGAAGGACCAGTGGGAATGATTTCATTTCGGAAAGCAATTCCGGCACCTTCAATTTTCAGAATGACTTTAATTATTTTGCTATTATTTTAATTAACAATCAATTTGCTCCGTTGTAATCGACATGCTGAAAACTAATTAGGAAAAACCCGTCTTGCACTTTGTTTCTGTACGTGTAATCCAAGAATTCCATTATACAATTATGAAAGGAGAGATTTTACTTACGTGTCCCTTCAATTGAGACTCTCCGACAAGCAAAGCTGAATTCCAAGAATCATGAATTAATTTTGTGGCTTATTTATACTTCTATATATATCCCTGACCTATGACTTCAAAACTTGCATTTGCATATCATCAAAAGCAAAATAATCTGATTAATCCTTTTACCCTTTCTGCCTTCTGCTCTTTTGAGAAGGTTATAGGAAAGGATTTAAAAACGCATACACATGTAAAAAAAACTCTCATTTGCTGAAGATGCAAAGACATCCATAAAATATCGTATTATACTAAATGCAGTCTAATTTTAGCTAATATACAAATAGGTTAAATGTAGCTTATATATGTATATTTTCAAAAGATACTCTGTTTAGTATTATATTTCCCTCATAACTCTCGGCTTTCATCACCCATGAGTCTGTTTTCCTCTTTACCACAGCTACATGAAAAAATGTTTGGATTACTATAGCATAGCTAAATGGTGTGCAAATTTATAGGGATTAACTATATCGTCGCTGGAGAGTCAAAGTGGAATAACGCACGAGCTGGCTAATTCAAAACTGAAATAGCGACCACTAAATT
>JAQFXU010004117.1:0-14251 GCA_034693705.1 Spatulosminthurus flaviceps
CGGTGCCATATGATAGAGCATGAAAAATTACGTTATGAAAACAAAGGGTACCTGAAATTGGTGATGTCCATCAGGTGTAAAAAATACAGTAAATAAAAGGTATTAAAATTTAAAAAATTGAAAAAATCAGGGTTGTCCGGCAGTCTATGATTTATACGAAGATGCGTTTTTCTTGACTAGGAAGCTTTAGAATTTTCAACTTTTGAAAATCAGCTCGCTTAAAAATTAATCCAGATATGCATTTTTTCACCCCTTAAAAAGAAGTCCCCATTGATTTAAGAGAAATGGAGTGTTTTCAACAAATCACAGTAGTTCATTGTTACATAGCCACCGTTCAAATAACATCACGTATTTTATAAAGGGACATCCGCCCTAACGATTTCAGGTAATACAAAAATCAACCTTGTCAGTGTAAATTTGACCAAATTTCATGATAGGCACTCAAGGGCATGTACCCTTAAACATTAATATTTATACTTAATATTTACTTATAAATCTATGAATCACTGCAATATAGAAGATATTAAAAATGAATTTGATCTTTTACCCTCAACAAGAAATCCACAACTTTTATTGCATAGGCATCGAACCACTTTATTTCGGAAATCGGTTTTTTTCAGGCAGCAAAGCATTGGAATGAAATTTCATTGGAGGCAAAAACTGTAAAGTCTTTTGGTAAATTTAAATCCTTAATAACTGAATGGATACTAAATAATCGATTAGGAAGATAATTATTAGAAATAAGAAAATTGCAAGATTGGAAAATATCTAAATTCTTTGTGTGAACTTACATTTTTAATTAGAATTACGGAAATTTTACAATTGAAAAATGTCTAATTTTGCAGTGATTTTTGCACTTTTATTGTGACACTGAAGGGAGACCAGTCTGTTTGTACTGATTCAGCTATGTCACTTGAATAAAGTTGAAATAAATAAATAAACTATAACCCTTGCAATACGCAACCCTCGCCCTTTCCTTTCCCGATTAGAAACCAATTATCGAAACGCGTCAATACATAAATACCTTGACTCTTGTATTATACATTTGTTCAATGAGCTTATTGTTATTTTTCACTTTGCAAATGCTTCTAAGGAAGCATCATGCGAATGATTTGTGGAGCAGTAAAATGTAGTAAGCATTAAAAAGACAAGTCAGTTTACAAGAAACTCTCGGGCAAATAAAAATGCTGTTTATTTCACCAACGACGGCCAAGAAATCGCTAAAAATATACGTTAAATTTCAATGCACGGAACCTTAAAGGTGCATCCCAATCTGTGTGAGTATAATTTCTGTGAAACAGAAATACAAACATCTTCAGAAAACCTATATGCAGTCCGTTTAATTATTGGCCGCATGTTGACCAATGACAGCATTCATAGACAAAAGCCTAAACCCAGCACAAATTTCAAAAGCCACCACGCCTTCAACACGCCAAACAGCATGTCCAGCTTGGATTAGCTGTGATTGACCATTTCACTCACTCGAGGGAGAGGGAATAATTTCGACGGACGTTCACATAGTCCGTTGATTCCGTTTGAGATCACAATACTCCGAGCTACAGGTAAGTTAACTTTCATTGTGATTGTAAAATGTTACATTAATCATTTACGCATTATTAAATTGTCACTATACAGTAAAAATTAGATAAGGGGGATGAAATTGTATGGGACTAATTCAGTTATAAATTAAGATGCGTTGTGTAATATTACTGTTATTTTTTTGTAGAAACACTGGAGCGTTGCTGAAACTTTGAGACATGATCTGGCACTATATTTTGTGGGTAAGCGACATTTAACTTATTTTAAATAATTACTGGAATCCTGGGATACTTTTATGATGACGACGAATGGCTCGGTTGTTTGTTAGTTTGAGTATTTTATTAATTTAAAAATGGATGTAAAGATAAGTGTAAATAGTTAGCATGAAAAGGGGGAAGATTACGGGTAGCAGGAGCAGTTAGACGTTAATATTGAATGAGACCTTGTAAATATTACTACAAACTTTATGTAATGAAAATATTTACGGCTTGATATTGATGTATAAATTCATTTATGTGAAGACAGCAAGTATGCCACTGATCAAGAGCATGATATTTTTAGGTTTCATTGAATCATGACACCTTACTTCCAATGAGGAGCGTAAACTGGGAAAATAGAAAACGAAAATTATCTGGACCTGTTTTGAAAGAGACTGAAGACAGCATGGGAGTTTTTTTTCGTAATTACGTCTCTTCCACATTGGCCAACAATTGTTCCAGTCTTTCGGGACACCATTAGTCAATCAGGAATACCACCCTAAAAATCAACATGTGGTCAAATAACAGGTAAATACATCTTTATAGTATTATGAGAAATTGTATTAATGGAATTTAAGTGTATTTAGAAGCGAAAGTGGTAGGGCAGAATTAAAATTAGCTTGTCATCCAAATACAGAGTAGCGCTAAGTTAAAAGTTGTTGTTTTAATGAAAAAGGGTAATATTATAATTTGGAAGTAGGTACGATATTTAAATGTAAGGAGAATTAATTGGTTTTCGAATAGGAGACTGTAAATAAAAAGTTGAAGTTCATAAAAACGACGAAAGGCAACATGGACTTAGCCAGCCTGAAACTTTTTGTGAGTAATATGTTACAACGGGCCCATTATTTTCAAGCTATTGTGCATATTAAAAGCGACTCCGGCTATGTATAATCAAAGTGCCAGCTCACATTACTCTTTACGTGACGGTTCTATCCGAACTAGACTAGCACACATTTCCAAGCAATTTACATACTAATAGCAGTATGAAGAGAAAGAATGCTATTCAAGTATGCTCTATTTAGCATACAGGGGTAGGAACAAACTGACTGCTGGTGAGTGGGAGCACATCAATACATTTGATTGTTATAGTCTTGTATAACTTTTGAAATTTAGCGTGGACGTGGGAAGCACGTGAAGGCATCCTAACCGTCGTGAGAAACAAATGACTGGCATTTGAAAAAAGCCGAAACAATTTTTTTAAATATTTTGCAGAAATTTGTTAAATTTTCCGCTGAGCAGACTGTGGAAACGTGAGATATCCTCGCTCAAGCATTACAGTTAAACGCAGTAGTTTCAGTGGAGTAAACGATATGCTGGTGTTTATTTTAGTTTGGCTTTACTATATACATGTAATTGAAGCGTACCATTTTAACGAGGGTTGTTATTGGAGTTTTTATTTTTGATGATTGTGTATTATTCCTCACCGTATGTTAATTCAAATGTGGGACATGAAACTTTGGAAATGTTACAAAAAATCACATACTATTATTTAAAATGCTAGATGTTATTCCAATGTATGGGGAATGGAGAGTTAAAAAATATTAAAACGTCTTGCATCCAATTGAACGAAATCAAATAAGTATATGTCATGGTTGGATATAATTTACAATTTTTTTTAAAATTAAATTTATTTGACTAATTCATTAAAACAGGAGCGGAGTTTCTGTTTACTTTAACTATACAAGATGGACATATACAGGAATATATATACGAAATAGTGCCATCCTCAGGGTCATTATGTCTACTAATTTTATGTATATATGTCTATACTACATGTTAAAGCTAGGTATTATATTAACAGCTTCAAAATACAATATTCAAATAAATGTTCTTGAATTGCTATTCAAACAGCCTAGGACTCACAATTTACCGTATGTACATAACCAATGGACATCATGAAGGAAAATACATGTGATTCAGCTCCATTCTCGTCCTCCTCATCATGACTACGTTTTTAGGTGAGTACGATCATACCACATGTTACATCGCCCCTAATCGCTCAGACCTTTGACAGCTTGTGCGAGGATTCCTTATAGATAGGGTTAACCATTGAAACATTGTAACTCTAGAATTTATTAAAGGCTTAAGATGTTACACCTACAAATAACTTTAACAACATATCAGCCCAATATTAAAGTAAATCTTTGTAAATTCCATAACAACTAATACACTTTTGTTTTATCTATACAGGCGATTACTTCCTGTGTACTGTACGTACATAACCGGTTGGCGTCATGAAGGAATACATATGTGAATCAGTACCGATCTTCTTCCTTCTCATGATGACAGCATTTCTCCGTGAGTATGATCATAAATATTAAAGCTACAAATTACGTCATAATAACAAATCATCGCAATTTTTAATATTATTATTATAATTATCTAAATAAATTTTGTATTTTATCAAAATAGGTGACGACTGTCCACGGTATCCTTATAACTGGCTGATTTCATCAAGGAATGTACAAATGAGTTAGTGCCATCATCACCACCTTTTACTGATGTCGTTTTTAAGTAAGCATAATTACACTATTAGTCAAAATTAAAATTTTCGTTAACAACAAGTGAGGCTAATTGTAAAAAATGATCCGTTCCAACATTAAGTTACTTTAAATATTACATACATACTAATTTGTAATTAGGTTATGTAATGCATTACAAAATAATCTGTAAACTATAAATCCAATAACAATTGTATAATTGAATTTCAATTCCAAATTTCAACTTATAAGAATTCTTTCCCACAACTAAATTCCCCGTGGTTCCCGGTGCCGAGGCCTTGCGTCATGTAAATGACAATACGGGTACGTCACAGTAATAGAGTCCCTGCAATTGCATACCGTCGGCTATGGTGAAAAGGGGCTATATGCAGAAATCGCTTAAACGGGAATTAGCATGCGCTACCATGCATAAGCGGTGTCTGCATATAGCCCCTTTTGCACTTTAGCCGACGATACTCTTGGACACGGGCATAGGTTCCCCTCTACATCGTGATAGTGTGATGAAATTTTGGAATTGAAAAATGCACAAATATAGGTTGTTATATATAAGATGGAGCGTGAGTATAATTTGAAATGAAAAAACAATTTTTAAAAATCAGCACTGAATTTTTGAAAAAAAGATAAATTCTCCCGTTTTAATTCCCGCCCCTTCTATATGCCGCTAGTAAGAATACTTTGCACATAAGCAAAACAACACAAAGACCTGTTACCACGCCTAACCACACCTGTAAAAAGAAAATCTGGTACGCATGGTCTGACTTGAAGTCCATTGATGGAATTAATTTTTCCTTGTAAGGGGTCATGTTTAAAACTGCCATATTTTCATTCCATTGCGGATTTAAAGTATCATTTGTATGCTCAGAAAATATGGCAAAATAATTCCCGATTGCTGTACTTAATGTTGACCAAATATTGGGGGTTCCCATATAGACCAGATCCGTTTCCGGTTCAATGTCATAGCAATACATAGGAGAGTCTATGAAATGCTTTTGGTCAATAAGGAGAGTACAATCACACTGTAGAGTCACCAAAGCGGTACCTTCTTTTTTTAGTGTGTGGGTTAAAGATGTGTTTGTCTTAGGGCAATCTGCTATAATCTCCTCTGCGTTAGTTATTGCAATATTACTTTCATCTATTGACTGAATTTCGAGATCCGTATTGGAAGCGCAACGAAACGCGCAGTGCTTCACTAACTCGCTAACTGGTTTTTGATCTAGGATAGCAGAGGCACAACCAAGTGATTCCTTAGAGTCTTTGGTAAACTCTGGCACCATGCAAAGACCATGCTCATGGACATCACATGTCCTCATCATATTACGAGTAATCATAACGGACTTCCCTACTGATTTAGCTAGGTAACTAGCCTCCTGGGGATATATACTGCATGTTTGGTTTTTGTACGCAAATTTTAGGTGCTGCATTTCGTACAAACTCCACACATTACCAGTCCTTATAATAGGTACGCTTATGACAATTATAATTTCGGTCGGAGTGATAAGGCAGTCTGCCATAGGATGCTTGTAATACTTACTTAGTTCCTGTAGTCCTACGGCAAGGGTCTTGTTCATTGGCAGAATCTTGTGGTTCAGTTTTGATAGTTCCTGTGATAAGATCTGTTCTGGCACAAAATGAGGGGGGATATTTCGGTTCAAGCATTGCATCTTTCCACGAATCAACGAATCTCCTTGAATTTTCATCATCAAGTTGTACCTCAGACCTTCAGCTACTTGATCATTTCGCTTTTGCGTTTTATTAAGGAAGCGGGTAACATCGCCTGCATAAGCATTAAGAGACTCTTGTGTGACAATGACGTTCTTCTGTAAATCAACGACTGATCCCCTTAGCTGCAATCACAAATAATTATAATCATTGGTGAATCAGTCGTTCAGGTATATTATCGCATTTTTAGTCTCAAAAATTACAAAAATACTAACCTTTTCTACATACTCTTCTAAATCGGCGTTATCTCCAAAAAGCCATTTCCAAGCGGTGCTCACAACTGCTCCGATGTAATGTAGAGCCCCTTTGTTTCGTTTTTGTCTAGATTTTATTGGCTCTGGCCTAGTAGCGTTCAGAAAGAGTTCCGTGGAAACGTCCAGTGCTATTAGATTCGCAATCTCCATGGTGCTGTCAGGTACATCAAACCAAATGTGCCCTTTCTCCTTGTTATAGCCCGCGAAACCTTTTTGGGCTAGGTCCCGCCACATTGGAGGAATAGGGAAATTGAAGACCAATTTAGCTGATGATTCATAAACTGTTACGTCTGGAATCTGTGAATACATCAATAGCACAAATATAATAATACGTATGTAATATAAACTAATGTTAACAATGATTTTTTAATATTCCTCTTCGTTGAGGTTTACCATATAATTTACCTTTTTAATGTGTGTGGCTGGTATAACTACAAGTTGCAGAACAAAGTCAATTCACTGCTTTCGTTCCCACTTCCCCCCCTCCGGACTATATGGATATCGAGACTACTTCGCTGGAGGGAATGGAGGTTTCAAGTGAGCATTCAGATTCAAGGGAAGATTTAAGCGGATCGGAAGTTGAGACTTCAGATCCTGAATATTTAGATGATAAGGTCATGTACACTAAATTTGCCGCAATATCAGATACCCTGGGAATTTTGGTAATGACTAGGAAGCAATTGACAAAGGGCTCAAACGCAAAAGACATGTTCTTGGATATAGTTGGTAAACTTGAGTTCATGATCTGTAGGTTATCTGGGCGGAAAAACATAAATCACAGAGTTTCTTGTAGTTCTTGTTCATCTCTGGTAGAAAAAATGCAGATTAAAATTTCCACTTTAAATGACAAAACACAAAAGTATCAATTACTGACATGTACGCCTGACTGGGTATCTGTATTAAAGCTGGAGTCAATGTTCGGTATATCTCATCACATGGCTCATAAGGTTTCTAAGCTGAGAAATTCTGAGGGACCATTTAGCTGTCCTCCCCCTAAAGTGGGAAAATCGTTACCCGTGGATGTAATTAAAGCTGTCATTTCATTTTATTTATCTCCGGATAATGCTATTATTAGTCCGGCTCAAAGGGATGTTATTATTATCGACAGGAAGCGGGTAAATGGCGAGATTGTAAAAGTTGTTGCCTCAAAGCAATACCTCTTAATTACATTAAAAGATCTTTATAAGGAGTTTTTGACGGAACATCCACAATTTAAGATTTCTATTTCAAAGTTTGCTAGTCTTAAACCAAAACAATGCATTTGGGGAAACCAGAAAGGTTTCCAAAAAACATGCCTCTGTATACATCATACTAATTTTGAATTATTGTTGGAGGCTTTAAAGTTAACGGGGAACAAACGGGAAAAAATAACGTCTTTATTTTGTGCCGTTGATGCAAATTGCATGTATGGATTGTGTAACAATTGTCCCAAGTTCCAGGCTGTTGATTCGGCTTTGGAAGTTTTTGAAGGAATAGATATCCCTTACTGGCAGTGGAAATCAGAGAAAGGGAAATCCGGTATAGAACTCAAATCCGACATTTTAAGCAAAGATCTTTTTGCTAATCTTTTTAAAGAAACAGCAAAACGGGTAGGAAAACATCATTTTGTTTATGAAAAACAAAAGACTGCAATTGCTAGTCTATTAGATGTAAAGGAAGAGTTTGGTACGACTGCTGTTATGGTTGTGGACTACGCCCAAAATTACACTTTTATACAACCAGAGGAAGTGCAAAGCGCACACTGGAACCATCGCCAAGCAACTTTACTTCCATTTGTTATGTATTATTTTTGTCCTACTGATAAAAAAGTCAAAATAGAAGTTTATACAGTTATTAGCGACGATGTTCGACATGACGCTTCAACCTTTCACGCTTTCAGACATGTTGTGTTGACTGAGTATGTGAAGGTAAAATTTCCGTGGATTCAGACAATTGAGTTTGTATCGGATGGTCCGAGTTCGCAATTTAAGAATTTTTTAAACTGTGCTAACCTTGTTAACTTTAAAAATGACTATGGATTAAATGGACGTTGGACATATTCAGCAACTGGACATGGTAAAGGGGCATCTGATACTTACTCCGCAATTGCGAAAAGGCTTACTCGATTAGAGAGTTTAAGGCGACGTGCAGGAAACTACATTTTATCCGTCCCTGACATGATTTCTTATCTGACGAAACAAAATACAGAACCTAATAAAAACTACATAATGGTTCTGGGTGAGAGGGTTATCAAAATCTTGGAGGATTTGAAAACGGAGGAGCGATACAAAATGTATCAAACTATAAAAGGCATAAGAGAATATCATGAAATAGTTCCGAAAGACGATTCCACCGTTTTGTGTAAGAAATATTCGGGTAGTCAGGAAATTTACGAGCACAAGTTCAATGTACTAAATCAGGTGAACATTTCACATGAGGTAACCTATAAAACTGGGGAGTATGTTGCTCTTTGGTACGATGTGGCGTTATTAATGGGAATGATACGAGATATATTACCCGACGGTGAATACAAGGTACAGCTTATGAGAAAGTGTGCGAAAGGTGCTGCCTATAAATGGTTTGACCCGACGAAGGTGGAGGATATAGGTTACTCGGATTTGCTGTCGCATATGACAGCTCCAACAACTTCTAATGGTAGAGTTTACAACTTCGATGCACATGAAGTTTTCAGAGCTACCGAAAAAGCTGAGATATTAGTCGCTAAACTTCGTAACAAGAAATAATTGTACAACTTGAATTTTTCAAGGGGGAAAATTTGTAAGAGATAGATATAACAAAATTTTATTGTTGTCTATTTTGGTATTTTATGTTCTGAAGTTATTTATGTTCTTTATAATTAATATCGAAAGCATCATTTTCTTTAATTTGATAAATAAATGGAAGTTGTGTTATTGATCGGAATATTTGGTAGATAGAAATGAGCAATTGTTATAAATGGCGATGGGTGTGCCTACTATCCGAATGTTAGTTGTTTGTTAATAATTATCCTAAGTATTCAAATCTGTTGCGTATCTTTAAGATTAAAATAATAGAAATTAAAATATAATATTGAGATTTACATGTTAATTAAATTGAATTAAAATAACTTGACTGGTGTGTGACAATAAAATCTACTTGGTTGGCATGTACAATCGTTTGCTAAATCTGTTGATTACTTGTTAGTACGACATCATTTCTATAGTCTACTAATTCATTCTTGCGATTATGCCGTGATTGCAGCTCTATCAGTGCCCGAAGTTAAAAGTAAAAAATTATAGACTGAGCAACCCTGCTTTACTCATTTTTTTAAACTTTATTACCCTTTATTAATAGATTTAATTGCGACTGATGGACGTCACCTAGTTCAGGTACCCTTGGTTTTTATAGTGTATTTTTTCATGCTCTATCATATAGCGCCACTTTCATTCCATATATGTAATCCCCAAGCTGGGGGTGAAGTGTGGAAATTTAATCATTTGCAATGCATAAACGTGTATAACTGACGAACCTTTCGACATAGCATCATGAAAATTTTCTAACGATGTATTTACACGACGAAGTAAATGTAGGGGACGAAAAAAATCCTGAAAACATGATAGGAGAGGCCCCATGCTAATAATACAAATACTTGCCTTTAATAAAGATTTATTCTTTCAAGATTTATCCACTTTCAATTCCCTAAACAAACCACGCTAACTTGGATTTTCCAAAAATTTACCAAACGGGATCTACTGACACTGACTACACACGAGTTACTGATAGTTCTAGAAAACCAGCAAAACTCAAAAATCCTCCGCCCTCCTCCGCATGATGAGACGTTTAACGCCATGCAGAGGATCCTTCCCACGTTCTTCAGCACGTATTGACATTACTTAAAACACGCATACCACATCGCAACTCATCCTGCCCACGGCACTCGGGCTCGTTGGTCGCATTAGAGTTCAAATTAACCTAACTGAAACCTCACTTGTGGAAGCAATGTATTGCTTACAATCTGAAGTACCGGGCGTCGAAACAAATTTCTTTTTTAAATATCTACCAAAGTAGAGCCTGACCACTCAGTAATAAGGTCGCAGAATGGGTCCATCCGCAATGCCTGAATGTATTCTTCACAATTAATGTAAACTAGAAGTTAAGCCAACCGCAAAGCGGATGGAAGTCTCTTAGAAGATGTGATGAAATCTGATAAAATGATTTTATTCATAAGAAAGTTACCTTGCAAATTAATGGTGAAGAATAAATTTAGGCATTGCCCGTTTTGGTATTGTGGATGGGAACGCTCTTTTGAGCTCCCCCAGTTCTTCCAGAGGTTTGGCAGAAAAGTCTGTTACTATGTAGAAAACTGATTCCGCGCAGTAATACGATCAGCCCGGGCTGTACTTAAACTTTGGTAGCTGTTTAAAAATGAAGAGGTGATGCGGAGTCCGTGGCGCGTCAATGAATGTTTATTACTAATGTGGTTTCAGTCTAACAGTACATAAACATTATGGCACTCTTAACTATCTTCAAATGGATTTTTCCTAAAATAAATAAAGCCTTGACCTCAGATACTCAGATACCGTGTTGTTGTAAAATATCTTCTGATTATTTTCACCTGATTTCCGATAACAACAAAAGAAGAAAGCAGAGCGGTTTTGCAAAGTAACTTTTTTCAATCTTTTTTCGGGGAAAAAAAGTAATTATTATTATTATTACTTTTTTTTGTACCAAACTTCACTACTTTCAGTAACAAGTTGCGGCAAAAAATGCAGTGCGAAGATGCGAACAGCAAAATAATTAAAAACTATTTAATTATAGGTAAATTATTATTTAAAAATAACGCCAAAAACTTCGAAATAAGAAAATTCTAACTTTGTATAATTTATTTCTAATTATATAAAAAAATTGTCACTTAAAAAAATTAAAACATAAAAATACCCTTTAAGGGTACAAGCCCTTGCGTCCCACTCACGAATTTTTGCCAGGAAGTTTATATTTAAAAAAGATTTTTGTACTTTACTCCAAAATTGTATTGTGAGAACAGCCTTTAAAAATTCGCATTGCTATTTAAATGGTGACCATGTAGCAACGAAGTAGCAATATTTGTTGCAAACATTCGATTAAAGTTGAAAATTCTAAAACTTGCAAGTCAGAAAAAACGCATCTTCGTAAAAATAAAATGTCCAATAAAGTCATTTTATCGAAACCGCCTGTGCCTATTGCAACTTTGAGTAAAAAACAACCAATTAAATCAGGACGTTGCGTTCTACGTTTCTACAATATGTCATGTGCATATGGGACGAATCCCATCGCTATCATCATCCCGACGATTTTACTAAATAAGAACCAAGGTCGGCAGATTTTATCTCATCCTCATCAACAAGAGATTCCCATCGGGATCTGCGGATGGCTTAATTTCTATTTATGTAATTATTAAATTCTCAAATTGTACCTGAACGAAAATCCAAAACAGCATATCTCGTTTCCTAGACATAGCACAAAGCACAATCCATTTCTTCAAATTGTAAGAACAAGAATTTTTGATTCTTAGTCTTGAAATAATCAAATTTGAATCGAAAGTGAAGAAAAAGTTATTTTTTCCTTCCGTTCTATACATTTCTGGTTCGCCTATTTTCTTAACCAGCTCCTGGATTTAGTATGAAAGTTGCTTCTGGAATGACCCATTTTCTTATCCAGGAAGATATTTTCTCCAACATCTTATGGCTTCACTGGTTTCAGCGAAAGAAACTACCCTTAAGACTAGCATCTCACACCCCATTTCCCTTGTGTAAAACTAAGGATTTTACAGCAACTGGGACGTGGGACAAACAACTTTTGGAAGATGCTGCTAGCTTGCTGGCTGATGAATGACTACGTTGTTTGTAGTAATTCAGGATGGAAGCGGAATTTCTATTAAGATTATTATTATCTTTGACAATTTCATATTTTATATTAAAATAACAACATAACAAAAACAATTTACATTCACGGAGGCAATGGTGGTAGTCACTATGGAAAAATTATTACCACAGAAGATATTCACAGGTGGAAGCTGAAAAAAGGCTTTTGTTTCAATGTGTCCGGGAATATCAACTCCAGCCTCGACTTTGCAACTATGTAGAGTAATGTTTGAAACCTTAACCACCGCCTGCGCCCAAAAAAAGAACATTCATCATTTTTAGGTACTAATTAATTCTAATTTCCATCGTTTCAACCGTTTTCAATCGAGCATTTTGTATGTATAATGTGGGAATGTGTGAGTGAAATTCTAGTTTGGGCCTTGTTCCGAGCCTAGGCATCACTCACAGACACAGTGCCATTGTTCTGCCACTGCATCGGCACTTCTTGCTACAGAAGGCGGGGCGAACAGTATTTCTCCACAACCATGCTTCGGGCAACAAATCTTTTTTGACCTACAGCAAGGACTTGGACACGGGGATTAGTGGAAGTTAGTGACATTTGAGTATTTCACTAATTAGGATCTGGCGAAAACTTTGAGCTAAAAAACCACCACCACAAGACCTCCTGGGTTTAGATCTGCAATAAGATTTGACACTGACTGGACAAGCGCCCGTTATGAGAGCTCCGAAACCCTGGGTTCGTCGAAGCGATCGAAATTAGATTAATTAGTAGCTAAAAATTAGCGTTAATTAATTCTAATTCTAACGATCGAAATTAGAATTATTTAACACTCATTTTTAGCTACTAATTAATCTAATTTCGATCGCTTCGACCAACGGTTCGTCATGAAAAATAATTTTTTATCATTATTTTTTAAATATATGCGCTCGCCTTTCTTTCCAATGCAAGCGGTGGCAATGGCATTGGTGGTCCACTAATTTTCCAATTCCAGTCCTTTTAATCCTTAAGCTAAAATCCCATGGCCAGGGTCACGGTAGTAAGGCTTCAAAAATATAGATTTCATGCAGAGAATTTGTGGTGGAATGTAGGTTTAAGCACGAACAGGGTTTCGGAGCTCTCATAACTTGAGAATTACGAACTCTGTAAAAATTTTTTAGCTGAGGTATCATTGTTTTCCGATAATGGGCTGCACTTATCGTAACTTCTGCCACAGTATTACGTTACATGAAAGGCTGGTGTGAGTTCTTTGACAGTAGGAATAATAAGGGCCCGATGCTGAATTTGTGGAAGTTAATGACATTTAACTCAAATGTCTCTCACAGTCGAACACGGACGGATAGCGTTTTAATATATATGAAGGATAAAAAGTCCCGTGAATCACGGCCCATTGCTGGGTGTATTCTAGTAGAACTTGTATACAGTGATAGAGATCCTTGCTTTGAGGGCAATGTTTAATCCCCCCGACAAGTGGACGGACGCGTACCAGAGACTAGCACAGACAGCCCACTCCGTGGGCGAGCCTAAATCAAGCCCGCGCTAAGCGTAATTTAAGCCAATCAGGATCAGCCGCGAAGTATGAAGGGGGGTCGGTCGTGGGACTACGGCCCATTGCAAGAGGGAGGCGATTGCCGAGATGAGATATCCTTGCTTCGCTTATGCAGCATTGAGTAGTTTTGCGGAAAAATTGCAAGAAAACGGTGCAAAATAGTCAGATGAGGACACCACGATTTGAGGGTTAATGATATGAAAGCGTAATCTATTTCCCACTCACAAGTTTGTGCTGTCTGAAAATATCCGTTAAAGATCTATCCGCTAGCCCCATGAGCCGATGCAAGCTAGCCGACAACTAAAAATGAAAAGAATTAATCTACATACGCGAGTACGACTTCCAAAAGTTGCGCGTTAAATAACTTGGGAGTGTGAGTGTGACCAATGGAAAGACAATGAAAAACTCCCAATGTATAGGTTTTGACATGGTAAAATTTGATACTTGGAACACGGTCAAAATTAGCGTGAGTTCTTATGGAAATTAACTGTTATATGTATTGTAATTACGCATTACATGTAGAACATTCTACAAGTAAAAATAAATATTGGGGCTTATACTCCAACCTCTACCTGTTAAGGTCTGTCGGAGTTGTCAACCATCTTAACCTTT
>JAQFXU010004118.1:0-14248 GCA_034693705.1 Spatulosminthurus flaviceps
AAGGCGCTATAATTTTCGTAACGTTATGGGAAAAACAAAATTATAGCGCCTTTTGGACTTTACCCGACGATATACTGTATTGTTAATACTCATTGTAATTAATTTTTAACAATTTATTGTACCCACTCTAGATAAATGAAACTAAAACCAAGATGAGTGAAAATGTGATACGCAAAATGATGAAAACAGAGGATGATAAGTTAGTGATGTTCCGCCAACAAACGGCAATTGTAGCAAACAAGAAGGAAACGTTGGTGGAAAAACTGCAAGAAATCCGCAACGAGTTACAAGGCGCTACTGATGATGTGAATGAGAAGAAAAATGTAGTTACGAATTTGTCCAGGGAAACCACAGTGAAAGAGGAAGATTTCAAGGAGTACGTCAAAAGTCTCAGAGTCAAGAGCACTCGCTACAAGCAAATGAAGGCCGAGTTAGGTTTCCTGAAATCCGAGAGTGGAGTTCTATCCAAGACACTGTATATTTTAGAGGAGGATGCAAAGGAAGCTATGAGTGATTTGGTACATGTTGTTTACATTTACACTCATTATACCTGGAATTTTTAATTTTATCTACAAATATCAGAAGCTACGAAATGTGAGCAACCATCTAATTATAATTTTTTGGACTGGCCTAGACAAAACTAGAGAACCGGTTGGGGATCCCGGGCTATACTGAGACAAAAGAAACTCTGGAAAAGATATCATCTGAGAAAGCAGAACTGGATGAGAAGAAATCAAAGCATTTAAATGAGATGTCCGCCAACGTTCAAGACCTTCATGAAGCTTTGCAATCCAAAAAAGCAGATTTAGCACCTTTAATGAAAAGTACGAACCATTTCATTGCTCGAGGTTATACCGAGAAGTATAGTGTGTAATCCACATTCATTAAAATTTTCATCACTTTTTCCTTTGTAGATCTGAACACCCTTCGTCAACAAGCTCAAATGATATCACACGACCATGACTTGCTGAAAAGGACGTATGATGGATTGTCTGCCTCTCTGGAGTCAACTTCGAACCAGATTTTGAAAGTAATTGAACAATTTGGGGAACCTTGCATATTTACAATTGCCGGTTCCATGCTCATATTATGTTCCCTATTTAGGAAGTTGAACGGCTCCGAAAACAGTACGAAGATGATCAGTTGAAATATTGCAAACTTAAGACGGAAATCTCCATCAACAAAGTCAATTTAAAACGAATGCAGGAAGAGGTGAAGATTTACACGGGAGGAAAAGATGAAAAGCGCAAATCCTTCAAGTAAGTGAAATTATATTTTTACAAAGTTTCTCATCCAAAAAGACATCAAATTACTAAATTAATTTGACTGTATTTGGTTTGAATTAATATATTTAACATGAATGAAACTTTGCAACAGAGAGCAAATTACTGCGAAGCTCGTGGAACTTGAGAAAATGGGGAAAAAGCTCAAAGATGAAGAGAAGGAAATTCTGGAAAGACAAACGGATCGAGTGAATCAAACACTTATGTGGAAAGATTTGCTCAAGTTCGTGCATGCACTTGATTTTTTAACTATGCTTATGGTTGCTACTTGCTACTGATTGTATTAATATTCGCAATATTCGCATTTTTAATTTTGCAGGTTACTGGAATGTAAGCGACGGTGTCGTCTTAGTAGCAATGGCGGTTCAGCTGATTAATTTTTCCCAAGCTGTTTCCTTCTGATTAGAACCTATACATAAAAATGACATGTACATAAATGATTCTCTTGTGCGGCTGCTGATTGAAAGGAATGTTTCAACAAAGGCTCACTGAAAACTAATAATAACACATGAACTACCTGTGGAACATGTTTGTGCACCAACAATTTGATTTCATATTCATATCCCACAAACTCTATCAGCCATATTATATTACTTACCGGCTTTAGTACAAACTGAAACTTGCAATTTGCTTAAATATTATCTATATCCTGTACAATTGCTTCTTTCTCCTCTGCATCAATCAGTAAAATTGCCATTTGAGCCTTCACTACCTCCACATCCGATCCGACCTCCTAAAACAACATTTTGGAGTAAATCCGAACTGATTATTCTAACGCAAGACCATTTTTGAGTGACCTTCACATCATAGGATAGATGCTAAAATTGACATAAAAATGTTTTACATCAAAATACATATTGTAATATAGACTTCTGCACAGAGCAGCAGTGCCGGTTTAATGATACTGCGGCACTCCCTTATTGTGAACGGCAAGCCTTGCTATTCAGGGCCCCGTTCACTGAATCAGTCCTTCGGCAAGGCAGGGACTGAACACGAACAGACCATAGACTGGTCTTTTTGAAGTCCTCAAAATATATGAAAATTAAAATATTTTGAAAGGCTAAGGCAAGATTATTATAAATCGTCGTTTTTCATGAACATTCTTGCTTTTGGAAGCAATGTAATTATAGTTTAGAAGCATTTTGCAACTTAAAACTCAAGGCAACGCAACCTTGCTCGCGTCATACTTTCAACTTTTTCTATGACGTCATAAATCGAAGAAGTTCCTGTTTTTGTATGAAATGTTTGTAACTATCTCAACAATTCTGAAGCAGCTTACACATGTTTTAACGTCTTATATATTCTATCTACATCTATATAAAGGCATAATAATAATTGATATCTCTTAAGATGAGCTTGAAAGTGATCCATGGTTATAAGTTTGTTAAGTTAAATCAACATTTTATTTACATTTGTTAGGCGCATTCGTGTAAACTAGTAGAACAATTTAAAATGTTTCCAAGTCCCGATCTGATTTTCATTTTTACATACTGAAGTTGGGCAAAAAGTCCTACAATTTTTACGGGATGAAACTCTGTAAAGACAAATTGAAAGTCACATAAAATGGAGAACACGCTTCCATTCACTCGCACTCTATTCACCATTCTTATTTTTTTAAATCCCATAAGAACAAATGGAGTGCTACTGCATTCACCCAAACTGGGGATCGGTCGTTTATCAAACTGGTTGATTATTGTTTTAATCATTTTTATTCACGTTAAACTACTTGATTATTTAAGGTCAGCTGTACATTTGAATTTGGGGCTTGTTTAAATGTTTGATTTTAATAAAGTTACCCTAACCCTAGTAAACCAGGAATCTCATCAACCAGGCGGACAAAATGATTTCATTGCTTTCATTGTACAATATATCAATCTGGTAATATAGAAATAATCTCTGAAAACTCGTCCAATCTGTCAATATTATTTCTATCCAATCGTTCGGCGTGATCCTAAATGATAAATCCTGTGGTCTATTGGGTCAATATTTCAGTTGCTTGCATCTTGCATCCGTCAGTCCGTATTCTGATTTTCATTGACTTTAATTTCAATTGCATCGATAAAAATAATTAATATCGTAACGATTAAATTTGCAATTTTCACCTTACGGCAATTAATTGCATGCACTTGATTGAAATTTCAATAAAGAGTGGTCTGATTTTTTAATTTGAATACAATGAAATAATCATTATATTTTCAAGGATGAGAGAGGACGTAAATATGCACAAAGTATTGTAATGAGAGGCGGTTATAAGGGCTAAGGCCGATTTTAACCTGAATAAATCAATTAATAAAGAGTGGTCAAATCGAGCGCAAGTGAGAGCGTTGAGTTAATTACTACAATAGCGACGCAATGAGCAGAATGCTCACAGGTATTGATGTATCTAACAACGTGACCTACTGGCGAGTCAACCAACACTGATATATATACAAGGAATTGTGGGAAACAAATAAGGTACTCTCAGCTTCCCCTTTCGGACAACTTATCACTTGCTGAGCTAGGAATCCCGGTATATCATTCTTGATAGACTAGCCAGTAACATAATGGTTAATGTTATAAATTAAGTTTATAAAATGTATTTATTATTTAAAGAAAGTGACAAACGGCCTATTCATGTTGGTATTCGGTATCCAATCCGTGCAAAATAGAGTTTTGAAGTAAAATATTGCAAAAATGCACAATCAATAACCAAACTGAATTTTTCTTTTCATTCTTGCGGTTCCTCCGAATTTTCGGCAGGTTGGGCATTGGATCCAGAGCCAGACTGGGTCTGGGAGGGTGCGGCTAAAGTTCCGCCTACATCATCGTTCGCCGGCTTCTTGCTACAGATGCACCCCATGCTTTTATTTGCGCGTCGCAAGTCCCAGTTACTAGTAATTCAACAACCAATTGGTGAATCAGTTCGGCTGGTCGGTTTTCAGAATTTGCTTGTGAATTTTGCCAGACCGGAAACCGGAACTCGTTAGGTAATCGCGGCCTATGGTTTACAGCAGATTGTATAATTATACGGTGTCCCCTGGGTTTGTTTTGATTAAATATTATAACATTGCAACATTGGAATATTGAAAACTTAATTGAATGTCACTTTTTTTATTGAAGAATGAAGTTACGAAGTACCAAACACCTGGTAGGAAGGAGGTAGGCAGGTCGGTCGGGTCAACTCGGGTCAGATAAAATAGAAAGTACTTCGCGCCTTGCTCTAAAGTAATATTAATGTTAAATACGTTGAATTTAGCCCTTGAATGCTACAGCGCGCAGCGATTGTTTTGTTACCACTGCACTACTAACAGTACTAACTAACAACTGAAAACTGAAACGGAATGCAAGAGAGCGCTGCTGATCGAATCAAAAATAATTCCAGAAAATAAATGTATTTTTGCCAAAATTAAAAAGCGTTGTTATTACCTCCTTTTCCAACAATGCAACCGCCTGCTTTAACAACGCAACAGGAATAAATAATATTATTGATCAAATTCGAATAACAAAAAAATAATACAAGGAAAAAGTTTAGTCTACTAATAAAAATATTATTATTTGATTTTATGATTTAATAAAATACTATTATTATTTTTATTTATTCCATCATTTATTTGAAATTAAAATTTGAAGTAATTATGTTATTTTTACGTTTGATTATTAACGGGTATGCAAAACAGACTTAAAAATTGTGCTCCTCTAACTTTACTAACTTAACGAAGTCTACGATGCGATGCGATGGCTTTAGGCTTTCGCTTTCCGTTTGAGTTGATCACTATCACTAGTCACTAGCTCACCTTGTCTTCGTTCCATTTCATTTACCCTAAGTTTGTAATTAATGATTATTTCCAGCCCAACTTTTCCAACGTATTATATACTTTTATCATGTATGAATAGGAATTAGGAATCGTAATCGTAAATCGTAAATAGATCCACTTGGATAAAGACTATCTCAAAAGAAGTTTCTTTGGACAATTTTTTTTACCTGACCTACAGGGAATATATAACCCGTTTACTTTATTCATGGATAATGGACGTTGTCCCTTTGAATTCAAACTCAAATTTAAACAAGAATGGTGAAAACAACAACAGCAGCAGCAACAGCGTAGAGGATTGCCGGAAAGAATACCCAAACCTACTGAATATCCCAAAAGATATAATTTTCCCTTTAGAATTGAGCATCCATTTGAAGGAAAGACTCCATGTAAGGATTTTCGTTTGAATGCTTTGGAGTGATAATAAGACAAGCTTAATTTATCATTTAAAATTACCATTGCTTGCCAATAAAAATCTATGACATTTGATTTCATACGAACAGATCGCCCTAGAAGAAATATTCCGGTTGAAGAAGCAACTGTTTAACCAAGACTATGAAGACAATTGCTTGGAGTTGAAAGATGAGATTAGAAAAAGTGATAAATATTTTGAGCAGGTGATCATGCCCTTGTGAACTACTTAACTGAAAACAGTATGAACTGCAGTTGTGTCATTTTTACGTCAACCCGAAGGGTGTTCTTCCACAACAGGCCACACCCCGTCTTACACCGCCACTGTGGCCGGATTTTAGTCGGACGGTGGCCGGTTATCGTAGATATAGCCGGATATGGAAGAATACCCCTACGGAATTTTTCTGCGAAGTAAAAACATTGAATTAAATCGATGACAAAATTTGAATTCAGAGAGGAGAATTGAAAATGGCGCACCCACAAATGGCCACTAAAGTGGTCGAATTGAGTAAAAAAGTCAGGGACATGACTGCAGATCAGGAAAGCATGAAAACTAGGATGAAACAATTAATATCCGAAAATGAGTCCCTCAAGGAGCGGTTGAGTCACAGGGATCAGAAGCAACAAGATGATATTGGTACAGCGACATCTAGACATCTAGAAGTCTTGAAAATTTTGTTATACAAATACTTATAAAAATGATTACATGAATAATTATGCACGCAGAAAAAAATCAAAAATCCGAGGAAGAAATTCTTTCAACAGCTCAGCAACTGGCAAATACCACGAATAAAATGATGGATTACCGACGACAAAGTCAGCAACTACGTATCGAACTGAGAACGGCACTGAAAGTATTTCTAGAGTTTTTTATCTGGCAGTATAAATAAAATTAATAACATATTGATACCATGTTTGTCTTAAAAATGTTACAGGCCTTGTGTCAAGAGGTTGGAGAAGGAACTACGCCGCAAGGTGTCCTCAGTACAGTCACCAGTGCTTCTTGGCGTGGTCGACAGCAGCAGATCCTTGCATTGCAACAAAAAGTCATTGAGCTTCAAAGCAAACTGAGTCAGTGTAATCAAAATTCAGGGAATTTAGCACTTGCAGGGGCTGGTGAACCCTGTCAAGAGAGTTTTCCTCACTTTTGCTCCGAAACCTCAGAACCTCACGATGATGTACGTAGTATCAAATCCACGAATTCAACTTCCACCTTTGCTTCATCCAATGCAACTCAGAGGAGATTGCAAGCTTTACAACAGCAAGAGAGAAACAAGTACGGTTTTACATTTCTTCTTAACAGTAAAATAAATAATAATGCCATATTACTGTAAAATCAATTACCTTTGACAGGTATGAAAAACTTGAAAAAACTAATCACCAACTAGAAAGTGCAAAGAAAGAATTGAAAACAGCGTTGTTGGGATTAAAAGCTTCAAAAGCTAGGATAGAAACTCTCGAGGACCAAGTGCGAAGTTATAGGAGCCAGATTGAAACAATGGATGGTAAGCTCGGAGGGAAGCAAGTAGAAATTCAAGAATTATTGAATGAAACCACAAGGCTTAACCAGGAACTGGACATTGTGAAAGACAGAATGAGAGCAATGAGAGACACAACAAGTTCCGAAGTCCGAGACACTCACCAGGCCTTGGTCCAGGTAACCCCTTTTTGAAAGACTACATACTTTAGGCAACGACTGCCATTGAATAAGAATCTTTTATGCACCCAGTAAGCACTACATTTGCAATAATAATTAACCTTTAAATTGAAACTGAAGGAGAAATCCAGAAATTCACAACTACAGAAAGTGGTGGATGACTATGAGAAGAAAATTAATGCGCTTAATGGAGAACTTAGAGAGTTACAAGTGAGCCTAGTTGCGTACGAAAGTGCTCCAAAAGACGAACTGGAGGCGCGAAAGAGACTGCAATTTTTGGAGTCTCAGGTAAAATAGATACATTCCGCTTATATACATATGAAAGAGATTATCATCATTAGTTTTGCTTCATGAGAAAGACTTACCCAAAAAATATAGAAATGTGATTTTAAAAGTTTGAGGAGATGAAAGGAGGCATGAAAGCCAGCGAAAGTGAATGTCGAAGACTGCTGGCTTTAATGGAAGATTCCGTTGGACGTGCTGAGGAAGAGAGACATTCACATTGCAACACGCAACGTCACCTTATAAAATCTTTTGCTGTAATTGACCACGCCGAACATGTTATCAGCTTATGTCTAGATAAGGGGCATATCAGTGACAAAAAGGTTTTGGAAACCATCGAGGATCTACGATCGATGAGAAGAGAGCTGAAGACGGGAGATCTGTATCATTTAGAGCCTATTAATGTGACAGATATTCGGAAATTAAAATCCAGGTGAGACTAAAGCTCAAAATTTAAATGATGATTTTATACTCGGACTTCGTGGTGTGGTTCTAAGGGAAAAGTTTACTAATTCCTAAAATAGAATCAGCATACTCACCAAGGAAATTCAGGTCCTTCAGAATAATTTGAAAACTTCGGCAGGTGAACGGAAGAAAGATTTGCAGAACTTCTCTGCCATGATTGAAAAGACTAGGCAAGAATTTTTTACAGCTTTGAGTCACACGGCGCTTGGGAAGCAGTTGGGTCACCGTTTTGAGCCCAACACTTTGTCAGATTCTTGTTAAATTTTGTTAGCATCGAGTTTTTTCTCAACCCTCTTAAACGACTTTTGCCCTATGTATCAGTCATAAGTCATAGTTAAATAGTCTTCAGACTATATTTGTCAAAAAAGTGAATAAAAAGTTTCTCACTTCATTATCTACATTTTTAAATCAGTTACGAGCAAGTTTTGGTAATTATTGCATTGGCTTGTAAATACTTTTTCACAGTAAAATGTTACCGATCGGTAATATCGACCAGGATGAAAGTTGTAACTTAAAATGCAATTTCCAGCTTTAAAACTAATCAAACTAATGTAATTAAAATTAAATAATACTTTGCAATAAAGCAAATACTTAGAATTAATCCTTTATACACGAATCATGAATCATAATATAAATATGACAACCACACAAGTATTCTTCATAAAATCACAGCACAAGAATCAATGTACTTGAACCTGAATGTACAAAATCGTAAACATAAAGCCAAACTTTGAATTATTCTACTGTGATCTTATAGTAAATCCTGAGCCTTCAAAGGCTTTAAAATTATTTTCATCGTTAGCGTTCATCTTTGTTGACGAGGGAATTCGACGTCGGAAGAACTGAATGTGACCAACTTGATAATCGTAGTCCGGAACTCCTCGGATTACAGTTCCTTTACTCGAAGGCACTTGAAGGTTTTCTGCTGCTTTACCATCCAACCTGGTATAATAAATTTACACCTTTACAACCTTTTCTTATTGCTGCACACTTTAAAACCTCAGCTGACTCAGCGACATGTAACTACGAACCTATTTCCTGAGCCCCCGAAAGGTTGGAAGTTCACGATACCCTCCATTGGTTCATCCACAACGTCAGTGTCATTCGTATCCATATGATTCCTGGGTTGTCGTACTGGCTCTACATAATCCACTGGGGGTGCGAAATCAACCTATATTAAGGACCGCAATTGCTACCAATTAAATATCTATCACTCCAATGACAAATCAGATTCACGAATTGAAAATACATGTTTAAAGCATAAGGTTGTTTGTGGGAAAGTTTACACTTACATCCATGTCACACTCAATAATACTAACCGCAGGACCAGGTTTAGTTTCCAAAACTCTCAATTCGTAACTGCGGTCGTTATACCTAATGGCTATCATATCACCAGCCGTAAGACAAGCGAAGTTTCGAAGAGCATTCTCCAGTACTGCCTTAGGATTACTAATATCAAGAAAATCAGACGACTGCGGTTCGAATTTCGAGAAATTAGCTACAGGTAATGATACACTCTGGATCTTGATAATATTACCTTCCTCAAGAAGCAAATTCCTCATCATCTAATAAAATAAAAGCACATTAGGAAATAACAAACAAGCAATGATCCTGCCCTTCACCACCAAAGAAGCTTAAGAAACATATCACATCTGAATCTCTTTGGCACACCTACCCAATTCGGAATATAACAACGTCCTTCATCAGCTACGAACTCCAAAACACCACTATGAGTTTCTCGATCCTTCCTAGAATTGGTCAGCTTGAATAACATAGGATAGGCCGTGTTCAGACGAGTTAAATGTTCCAAAGCTGATGGAGGCAGAATAACTGAAACAAAATTAAAGATAGTTTCAGCAATTCATATTGCCTAACAAAGCACCACTCACAGCAGTTACTTATACATATAAGCCAAGACACATTTTTGTTCATTTATAGTAATTAAATTATTTATTCTCAACCATCCTGTATACTTACTTTTACCCCCGTTTTCAACATCCTGCCTTTCATTCCCAGGCAACATTGACACCGAATAACATCTGTAATCTTTCACAAAAGGCATTCGAGCCATTGGTAATTCCATTCCGAAGCTGAACATCGTGAATTATTAATTCTGTAACCCTCACAACAGCGATACAACAGGTAAAGTAGTAATCTCCGAATTAAGGCTAGCGCATTAAAATCTGAAGTCAATCTCCCACCTTCAACACAAATATTTCGTAATGATGATCTTGTAAAAACCCAAAACGATATTTACGGTTTGGCCTAAATTATTTTGAAATTCCAGCTACAAAATAGCTTACTAAACAATAACACTTGCATACACCTCAGTTTAATTTGCACATGCAATTATATTGCAATAACTGTGACTCAACAAAATCGGGTGAAAAATACTTTGCAATCCCTAAATTAATGCATGTAACTATTGACGTGTAAACACAGTGACTAGCAAATTGATGAAAATACAAGATTCAGTGTGTGAAAGTGAGTACCTATTCATTTGTTTATTTTTTAGTTTATATTATATAGCAACTATGATGTTACTGAAATATAGAGGGGAATTAGGCCATGTGACTGATAAATAGGTCTCATTACTGCGATACTCTTCCCTTATAATCATATGACTTCACGCACACTTGTAACTTGTATATCGTGTATAAATATGTACGGTCACAAAGACATTTACAACCAGAACTGTGCCATAAAGCCGCTAATCCCCAAGTGAAGAAACGTAGTAAAGATAGCCGATCACTATATTGCTGCAACGGCAGTTTATAGTCGAACTTCTCCATTTATCACTTCTCAATCTCACTGAAGTTTTTAAAAGTAACTGTGTATAACTTCTCGGAGTATTATTAGTTACCTAAATTGTACTTGGGATATGTGGTTTGTCGCAAAACTTGAAAAAACTCAAACTTTCAGATTCTGTGGTTAACCAAAAGGTAATTAGGAATCGGGTTACTGCTTTCACTTTCCAGACGAACCACTCATCTCAAGGGACTCATGAAATTTCCAAAGATTTATTTATGAATGAAAAGCTTACTTGGTCGGATTTAAATTGAAATAGGTTTTCCTACTATCCTCACTATAACTGCACAGAAAACAGTAAAATTCTTCCGCTATCGATTATGTTTATAAAAATATCAAACGCTTTATTAAGGAGACGCTATTGAACATCTTAAACAATTTTTTCCACACTGTAAAAAATAAATCCAGGATTTGCTGTTGTTGTCCACATATTTTAACAGGATTTCCCAAACACAAGGTTTGTGCAGGGACACCTGTCAAAATTTAACAGGTTCCCCTGTTGAACTGATCCTCAAAAATAATTTTAACAGAGACACCTGTTAATTTTACAGGGGCACCTTCAAAATGTTAACAGATTTCCCTGCGCAGACCTTTTGTTTGGGGAATCCTCCTGTTAAAATATTTGGACATGGACAGTAACAACAAATCCTGGATTTTTTTGCTGTGTACGACCGTGAAACCTGCCGCTCTGGTTCTGGGGAAGGAGGTTGAGGATAATGAGGATATGGTTTTGTTGTAAATGGAAAGAATGTTGAGAGCAGAGGGTTGTATGGATTTTTTTGAGACTGGTGAATGTGAAACTTCAAATAATTTTAAAGTGGTGTCTTTTCAGCAAAGTAACTTTTAGTATGTAACGGTATTTATGGTTTGAAATTTTCAATGATCGAAGGTTTCATTCAGTAATTTTGAGACCAAACATACTTCGTCCGAAACGTAGCCGGAAGATTCGTCCATAGACGTTTTCATCCAGTACTTTTTCGACGAAGTTTTTCATCCAAAATTATTTCGTCCAGAAAATGTTTTGTCCAAAACTATTTCAACCAGGAAACAGTTTTGTCCAAAACTTTTTCGTCCAGAAAGTTTTTTTCTCTAAAACTATTTCAACCGTAGTTTACGTATTCCTAGTAATTGTACTAAAGTAGTACGTACATCCATCTAATTCTTCATCTAACAAATATTCAACCGCGAGCAATGTCCTCGTCTAATTTGTCAAGTAAAAATAGAAGGTAAATTACACATAGGACTAGCTTCCTAAAAATGTGCTGAGGATAAATACAACTGGATAATAATACACTGGCTATAAATACTGGATCATTGTACCTTTTTTCAAACCATTCTTTTGAATGCTTGAAACATTCTTGTCAATTTGCATAGTCAAATTAAAGGTAGTAAATAATTTAAAGTATTCCATTTCGAAAATATTTCTCATGGACGTAACTAAATTACGAAGTTCTAGCTCGAAAAAAACCACTATGTTTATAATTCCAAAAACACTTTTACAATAGCTTTCATAGGAAATAATTTGCTAAGGCAATCATAGTCTCTCTCAGGCATTAATTTATCCAAACAACTAAGCACGAAACTTCATTTCATTCAAGGTTAGCTTTCAAAACACTGATAAAGCTAAAACAATTCTGGATGAAATAGTTTTGGACAAAACATTTTCTGGACGAAATAATTTTGGACAAAAAAATTTCTGGACGGAATTATTTTGGACGAAAACTTTTCTGGACAAATATATTTTGGACGAAAAACTTCGTCCAAAAAGTACTGGATGAAAACGTCTGTGGACGAGTTATCCTAGACCCCTAAAAGCCGATTTGTTTAATGGTTTCATGCAATAATTTTTTGTATCCAAAGCAATATCGTCCAAAGACATTTAATCCAAATAAACATCTAAGAATATTTATCCAGACACTTATTCAACCAAATAAAAGACAGAACTAAATTAAACGTTTTTAAACAGAAAGCATCCAAAATTATTTTCCAAAAAATCATCCAGTAAATGCCCCAAAAATGTTTGTGACCAACAAACAACCCTGCTGTAAAATCTTCCCTGCTCAGACTTACTAGCTTTGGGCGGGCCATATGGAATCGGCCAGGAATCATTTTCGAGAACCAAAGAAAGTGTACCTGGTTACTGCACACGTTTAGTAATACTCCTAAAAACACTAATAATTCCAAAAAATATGAAGTTCGAAATATCGACAAAGGGCACGGTATTTTATCTTCGTTTTTAGCTTTGCGATTTGGGTATATTGGGTTTCACAAAATGGCGATCATTTTAATTTTTTGAGAAGTATTTTAGTTAATTGGAAGTTCCTTTATGATATTTTGACCCTTCTACGGCTTCTTATAACAGGAAATCCAAAGCCAGCGGAGGATTTTTGGTCAGGGATGGCAATTCGAATCGGAATCGGAATTACATCCAAAAAAATTCGGTATCCGAATTCAAATTGGAATCGGAAAAAATGCCCAAAAAGTATTTTAATCCGAAATCGAATTCATATGAAATTACAGCATTTGAATCGGTATTCAAAAATTTCAGTTTCGGATTCCGATTTCGATACTTTATTCAAAAAAGTGTGTTTTGGTGTTATTTTCGCTGGATTTTCCCCCCACTCAAAGTTGTCATAATCGATTTCTTAAAGAAAAAATGAAACTTTTATAAATTTACACCATGAAAAGCGTAGATTTCAATCTGAAACTTGAAAATTTTACCCAGATTTGTGAAAAACGCGATAGTAAAAGTGCACTAAAGTATTCAAAAAGGTAGTCGAATATGAATCGGTATAACCGAATATTCAAATGATATTTTAATTTATATCGGAATCCGAAAAAAATGGCATTCCAAAAAGTATCGAAAATCGGAATTCATTGCGAAAAATATTTTAATTCGAATTTTAATTCATATTTTTCCGATTTCCCATCCCTGTTTTTGGTGTTGTAAATAATTACTGTCCAAAAAGGGTCTCGTATCCATACTATGTGGGTCAGTGGGTCATGTCAGTTAATCATGGCAAGAAAACGTATTTACACCAGTCTTACTGGCTACGGACAGTATTTATACAGTATTTATTGAAGGATTTTAAGCCCGAAAGACAGTAACTTTATCCTTATTTCCACCCCCTTTTTAAGGCATTTGATGATGATTTTTCACGTGTTCAATAGATAATTTTGTATGCACATCCTTATCTTTACACAAAAACCAAAACCTTACTTTTCAAATATCTATTTAAATACTTGAATAAAATATTTTCACCCGATTGCATTTATTACAATTTACAACTTGAGTTGAAGACATGTAGGAAAATGTCATTTGAGAATTGAGGACTGATGTAACTACTCGATGAAATCATTGGAGGAAAAAGCTTTTGAAACTATAATCGTCGATCCTTGACCTAACACCTAAACCAAACCCCAAACAAGTGTTATGCCCTACCATGAATTACTATCTGTGCAACATAATAATATGTAGGAACACTAACAAATCTGCTAGGGAGAAAGGATTAATAGATCTCGTTTATTTACTCATCCCAATTAAAATATAT
>JAQFXU010004119.1:0-14248 GCA_034693705.1 Spatulosminthurus flaviceps
TAAAAACCGGGTGATTTGATTCAAACAAGATTATTGGGTGGATTGGAGCCCATTTAAGGGAAAGTTTTATTTTGATGGATTGTTTATAGTAATGGAAGTAAAAGTTTAGTGGCTCATCCTATCGCTTCTAATTGGAAATTGTCCTTTTACGGAACAACAAATAATGGCTTTTATAGTGTCGACTCAGATCCATGAAAAGTCACCTCAGTGTCCTAAAATATTATCCTACTTTCCTTCAGTGAAAGTAACTATACAGTAATAAAATTAGCTTGACACTCTTATAGGCTTGTATTTTGAGGAAATTACAAAAGCATCCGGTTGCCCAAGTGGAAATTACCTATGATGTCAGAGCCCCTTATTCTGTTCTATATATAACCATAATGACATTTTGTCTGGAATAATTATTGGGCATAAACGTGATAATAGAAAGTTAATAATACTTTTTGTTAGAGTCAATACAAGCGTGTGGCTCTAACTGTGTAAGTCGTGTGAATTATTGTAAAAAGGGAAAGGGTTTTTGTTTTGCTTCTTGAAAAAAACGCAAATTCTCCTTGGAATAAAATATTGAAGGTTGGAGAGTGGGAAAAGGGTGTTATTTAATTAGAGCAGCCGGAATCGTAAGGAAGGAGGATGTCAATCCATAATTAATTTAAGTTGGAAATTTCCAGCTCCCCCATCAAAGAATCATTCATATTAACCCGGCCAATTAATTTGCCTAGTATTTTGTTATACATAGAACCTCTGTACCACGGGGGAGAAAGTTTTCCAGTGAATTTTAATTATATTGTTGTGAGGAGCGACCGTAGGAAGAATGTTCCCCGTGTTCATACGGAAGTTGAGTGAAAATAGGGGAAAAAACAGGAAAACAAGGTAAAAAAAGTGGGACAAAAAAGCATGGGTGTTATTGGCTTATTTCCCTACACTTTCACAAGCAAGGGGGAAGGGTGACGGGAGTAAATAAACTATAAATCTCTCTCACCATTTATGTATACACGCTTTTTTTTCTAATGGACGAAACTTAAACTAATTTCCACTTGTTTATGGATTCCTCATTTTACTTTCTTATTTGAAACTTTTTTCTCTCTCTCTCCCCTCCACCCTACTTTCTCTATCTTGTTTTACTTTCGCCAATATTTTTCATCAATTATTTTCTCTCTTTTCTCCTCTTCCTCCATTCCATATTAGAGGAAAGGGCTGTGATGAAGGATTAAAGCTTCACTATGACCAGGGCTATGGAGGTGAAAGTAGCTCCGTATATGCTTGTAAAGAATGAGAGAGAGGAACGTGAGAGATTCATGTTTACGTAGACTTATGGCCACATGTCGTTACTTTCTTCTCTCTGGGAGCTTTGAATTGCTAAATTGATTCTATTTCCTCTCCTGCTTTCTCCCAAGCTTAAAATCTTGTTTATTCTACTTTCTCTTCCTCCCCTACCTTAAGAATCCCATACTTCTCATTCCTACATTCTTCCCCTCCTAGACTTTTTAATGAGACAAGTCCTCCCCTCTGAATTCCCCTCATTCATAGACTTCCCCCACTTATTCCTATTTCTTCCCCTCATCCACCTGTTTCCTTTGAAAAGATAACCTACATTTGTATCTCACTAACTACACCCTTAATTTCCTACCTACTCACCAAGCCGTTCGTATACACCATAAAGTGAACAAGTGGTTGAAATTTTCTTTCCTATTCAAATCAAATTACTCGCAAGGGAAGAACAACCTCATTGGAAAAGTGTAAATATAATGTGAAAATAGGGAAAGTTGTATTCTCTTATAGAACCATCGCACTATTTTCCTATTATACATTTTTAGATTGGAGTTATGAGGAAATGATTACATTTGCGTATAGTTCAAAGGATTAAACCTTCAAAGCACACAGAGAGGATATGTAGGAGCTTATGCTTTCCCTCAATTTACGTAGTATATGAACATAAATGAAAAATTTGAGCTCAACCAGACTTTTCCTATGTATTAATATGGTATGAGCATTTATGTACACAGTGAAAGTAAGTGCACTGTTTTTCATGCAACCTTTTTACACGCAAATAGAAATCAAAGTTTCAAAACATACACTGGGATAAATATGCAGAGCTTATGTGTTCGGAGGCTGGAGAAAGTTGATGGTACTGGCACTTGGAAGGGGAAAGGGGGCTGTTAGATTTACCTCTGGGCTAATAATGAATGCTCAAAGTTTATTTAGTGCGGATGCATTAAAAATGTATAGTATTTAGCTTTGTATAGAAAAGGTAAATACATATATTTTATGAGATTTTTCAATGGCTCCTTATGAACGTACATATTTATGTATGTTTTTTTGAATAGGGAGCCAGTCATTTGGGAGCTGTTCCTTTGAATTCTTAACTTTCATTGGTATCCCCAGACTTGATACAATGTAAACATAGGGCAAGGATTCGTTACCATGTTTACATTTATGAAATGATCTTTTATTCCCTTTTTTCACAAGATTTTCCCCTCCTCCCTTCCATGATAATACAATAAAAAAATCTCTAGAAATTTCCTCAGCATCGACGCAGTTAACGGGAGGGAAAAAATAAACTGAGCCATTTACCTCTTCTCTGGAGTAGAAAACTCCCCTTCCATAGAAAATTTTATCTAGTCTGCTGGGACTGATTGATATGGTTTAAAGTGAGGATAAGTGCTAGGATCCTACTTTATGGATACATCCGGACCAAAGGTTGGGATGGATGAGAGAGTAGACCAATGTTATAGGTATTTATTTACATACATATGGGGAGAATAAATGTGAGACGATTATTTTCTGTACTAAAATATTTTCATGGTAATATTTTTATCTTGTTATTATTGTTACTACAATGTTATACGTTCCAGGGTAGAATCTTTGAGTTAGTGGAAGGTTTGAGTGTATATTTGCTTTTGTATAGGAATTTATACTTGGCTTCCTTTCAATCTTTTTCCCTTGACTTGTAAAGAGGTCCATGGAGGATTTTTCAAGTAGTTCATTCTATTTGACTTGTATTTTTTTCTAAGGGTAAATACTATATATAGAAGAGTAAGAGGACTTTCCCTTTTGGTGAAAGTTTATTTGCTTGGAACTAACAACAAGAAACAAAAACATATTTGAACAGAAACTGTGGAATTGGTTAAGTTTGGAGGAAAATCTCGGGAAATAGAGATTTTTCAAGTAGTCTTTGGAGAAAAGGAAAAATATTTTTCGAGGTTAAAAGGTCCATGAATAATAATAATTATTATTATTGGAGATGAGGTAGGGGAAGGATAAACATTTCCTTTCTGGTCCTCATTCTTTTTCTCAGCACAGCCAAAGAATATTTTTTGCTTGGCTCTAATTATTCTACAAATAATTTATTTACAGACGAATTTATTGGTCTGTCATTCCTATTCCCAGTCGATTTCTATGGAAAAAATAAACTATCAAAATCCTAGTGCTTTTCCAATAATGCTTGGGAAAAGAATCTCAGGTGGGAGAAGCTTCAAAAATCTTTTTTTCATTCGAAAATTCCCTGTTGTAAGAAAAACTTTCTCTTCTAAATATTATTTTCTTCTAAAATCCTCTGATTTTTTTTAATGACACCACAAATTTACTAGGGCCTTTCAATAGGAAAGAAATCGATTGAGAGGGGAGCTGAAATTTACACATAGTTTTATGACTAGTTGGAAATCCTCAGGGCTTTTTACGATCACGAGAGGAAGGATTCACATCCTTTGGTCATGATAGTGTTGGGCAGTTGTTGAAAAAAGGAATCAAACCCGGCTTGGGTACTTTCACCTTATCAATTCCATTGCAGGGAAAAATCATGTAATAAATCATAACTCAGCGGGGGGAATATTACTAGTATGTACGTAGTAGCAATATACATACATGAACGTAATGACAAAATGAAATTTCAAAAAAAGGTACAGCAAAACGGATATGGCCAGTTCTGTGTACAATAAAAAATCGAAGAGAAAGTCGATCTAGAAATGTCTACTGTCAGTTTTTCTTGTTACTTGCCCAAGAGCCGGAAGAAAGTGATGACTTTCACTTGTTAGACGATCACCTTTCTATTTACTCTCCTTGACAAATAACAAGCTCAAGTTACGTATTTTCTCACACTGGATCATAATAACCTTGGTTTTGAATTCCCACATAGAGCACTTTCTCCATGGGCATCATACTTTTTTTTAAATAGGGCTAACGTAATAAATACATACAAAAATTCTAATGACATGTGTAAAACTTTGTGTTATTGGAGCAGAATAGTGAAAGTTGGTTTAAATACGAAAATGTTTCCACACTCAAGTATCACTTTAAAGGGGAAAAAGAATGGACAAAATTAAGAATCTTATTTGACTATAGAGAGAAAATCCTTAAGGAAAGGGAAAAGTTTTAATTAAGTTAAATGGACGTGAAAGTACTCCTCGAGATGGGGAGAGCGGACATGGTAATGTAATTTAGAAAAATAATGATTACTTGTTTTTATACATGAGTTTCATATCCGGTTTGTGACATCTTAATTCAGAAAAAAATTCAACCCTGTTTCGAATAATAATTACTCTAGTAAAAACACAAGAGGTTGAGGGGAAATAAGCTTTATAGAAATAAGAATAAAAGTATTTTTTTTAAAACAAAGACTTAAGCAAAGAAAAAAGTGTTGTTGGTAGTTATAAATATGTATTGTAAGGTTTGTTGGGGCAGAATTATTGCTCTTGTACTTTTCTCTCTTCCACTTTTTTTATAGTACAGTGACTTATGGAGAAAGTTAGGGATTTGACTTGATTAAAATTTCCGTCGGAAGTGTGTAGCTTGGAAAGGTTTTTATAGTCTTGAGGACTTTCACCTAACTATGCTAATTTTTAGTAAAATTCTACATTAAATACTATAGATACTTTCTATCTGGGAGTTTCTTTTAACTCGAGTATTTTCTTGTCTAGGATTTAATCCCTACAGGTTTTCCTTATATATTACTTTGGAAAATATTGTAAGCAAGAGTTTGTGTTGGAGAGAGAGAGAGGGGGGGAAAAAGGGAAGAAGAAAGGAAACTACCTCTGATCCTCCTTGGCACACCGTTAGACTCAACAAAATATGTATGTAGACATGTCCGCTTGGGAATTAAGTGTCCTGTCAGAGACTTGGGAAAATACGCCTACTTTCTCTCCCAAGCAGCTTGCACAAGGTGGAGTCATTCCAGTGTAAAAAGTCTTTAGCTCATCATATACGAGGTGTGCGAAGAAAGAAGGGCGTCTATAGATAATATGCATTGCATTCCAGTCACATGTACACTTTCTTACATATTCCTACATTACATGTGAAATATTTGTGAGGTAACATTTTTCCTTTGCACGGAGAAACTTCATATGATCACATATTCTGGATTACCCAATTATGTAATTTTGTATGTGCTCTCTCTAGATATGTACATATATGTGTTAGTACGTATTTACATGCATGGAGAAAGTACGAAGAAAATATTATACCAGGAGTATTTAAAAAGCTTAGGCATGCAAGAAATTTCGAGGAGAACGTAGCTTTGCAGGCGTAGCACAAACATAATTTCATAAACGGAGAGTAATGGAGCCTCTTGAGAATGCTTCCAGCATACCTGTTCCATCCAAGCATGTCTGGATACATGAAAATAGATTTTTCTCCCCGTTCCACAAGAAGCTGACTAATATCCCGAGTAAAAGTCGGGGCTTTGAACATCTTCCACTTTACGTTCACTTTCTCAAGCCTACCAACTTTCTCCATACCTGCAACTTTAAATTCACTATTTTCAAATTGCTTCCACAGATACACAAAAAAATGAAAAAATATTTTATAGGGAAAGTTGGTGAAAGTTAGTGAAAGTAAATTTCTTATTGGGCTCCATTCTTCATGAAAATATTTTATGTCGGAAAGCTGAGTAAATAGCATTTAAGATGATATTGAAATAAATGGTGGAAAATGTGGAGAAAGTTCACAGGGATAAATTGAAAAGAAAGTTCATCTCCAGTTGCATGTAAAGATCCTATTACAATAATATTGGTATGTGTCACACAAGCTTAAGAAATAGTTCTGAGCCCTAGACTTGTTTGCATAAGAATAAATAACCACCTTGGCTTTCTCTTGGTCCTGGTAACAACCGTGACAAGTTGGGTAAGCTCTTAGTGCATTTATCTGTAAATGCAAACACTGTTATAAGAGTGAGGATCTTAAATGAATCTCTGAAGTTGTGTAGGGAGAGGAAGTCACTTGTAAGCAAATAAAGTGCTTAGTTCGAACAGATATTTTTTGGTGAAATTCCTCAGAAAAAGTACTTTGACATGGATCTTTATGAGAAATACTTTTCTCTTTACGTATACGCTCCTTAACATTCTTTCCCCAGCAAATATTAAGGACATGCGTGTGTGGGTCTGTCTCACATTATATGCATTTACCTACTTAAATTTTACCAGACTTTCTCTCATGCCTTTGAAATTAATGTTGTAGACTGAGTGTGACAACCTTTTACTCCACAGTTCTTGGAGAGCATAAAGAGAAAGAGAAAAAAGTAAAATAAAGGTAAATCCTGAGGTAGGGAAATTTCTAATCCCACCAGAGTCACGGATCCTCATCCACGCACAAGTTATTCTAGCTTAGCTTGGTAATTCCGAGGAGGAACGAGCATGTAATCATTTTAGCCATTTAGATTCTACTTGGTAAGTATTTGCTCATCTGAGCGTTACTTAATGCACTACTATCACAACGGAAGGATAAGTAGATATTTGCTCCACATTCTCAGCCCATGTCGATCCCTCCAAGGAGATGAGTCTCTTGGATATGGTGATAGGAAAGCCAGTCAAGTCTTAAGGAGTCACAATTTTCCTATCTCACATGTTGAGTTGAAGGTTGGAATGCATACAGAAATTTGCAGAGGCTCCGGGAATCAAGGTATAATAATTATAGGAATTTTATCTCTATATGTAGATTGAAAGAGGAGACGGAGGAGGAGGAGAAATATAGGAGGGAATGATTTCCTCGCTCTTACAATGACGTGAATTAAGTAGGAAGGTGCATGTGATGTGGATTGTGATATGCAGGGAGAATTTCAATTTAACATCTCATATCTTTCTGCGGCCAACCTCATCAGAGGATTCAGCACCTTCTAAGTGTGACTGACATTCGTATAATATACTCCGACCATATAACTTTGTATTTCCATAGCATCCACTTTTCTCTCTCTTTCTTCCCTGAGAGTCAGTCTCTGTCTGTGCTCGTCTCTACATATTAATTATTCCTATCTTTCAGCATGTACTTTCTCTGGAACTTTCTCCGCCAAATCTCTTTTACTCTTTATATGAAATATATCCTTGATATTTTTTTCCACATGTAAGAAAGCGATTTGTAAAATTTTCTCTTTTTACTTACTCTTTAATGTTTCGTAAGGAATACTATGGGAGAAAGAAGTGAAGAGAGAGAGAGAGAGAGATAGAGAGAGAGACAAGAGGGTGAAAGGGACTTGATGACATGAAATATATTGGGAATGGCATTTCTCCACGAGAAATCCTAAAGTATGCCAAGTTCCGTATATAGATATTTATTACAGTATGTATATGGCTTGTACTTGTAACCATGTTCATCCAAGAGATCACACTATATTAGACAATGGAAGTGAAAGATGAGATGCAGACAATTCATTTCAATCTATGTCGCTACTGAGACGCTTTTACAAGATATGTGGGTAATAATAGATGAGGAAAAATTGGAAGCATAGAGAGCAAGAGAATTTTAATACGACGTGGTTAAGGGAGATGGCTTAAAAATCCTTTCAGACTCACTCTCTTAGCATTGTATCATTACTAATGTCTTCTGGATCTCTGCACAGAGTCAAAAGCCATGGGACAGGGGACTTTCTTTCTGGCAAAACCAGATGAGACGCATTTGTAGAGGACAAAGACTTTGCTAGGAGTATAAGAGTTTTATGCCCTATTTTTCCTCATATGTTAATTCTTTTTTTTATTTTATTTTATTCTTTCTAATACATGTGCAGGATATGATAATGTATTGCATCTATTTATTATGTAGCTAAATATGCATATAATAATGCTTAGAATTTTTTAATGGTGGAGTATGAATACGAGTCAAGGACGCATATGTGGAAATGACAATTCAATTCTTTATGTACTCGTTGAGAGAGATTTTCAATTGAAAGTACATATATTTTATGCATTGTACTTCCTTACAATTTCTCCTATTGTTCCTCTGTATGTTCGTTAGGAAAGGTTCTAGGAGCAATACTCTATCAAATTTACTGTCAAAGTAAGGAAGAAACTGGGGAAATTCACATGTATATTTTCGCTCCGGAATTCAATTTCCTAAAGAGGGAATTTATGTAGTTTTTGTAAGTCAACTGACTTCACACAGAATTTATTTCAAAGTAGTTGAACTTGTCCTGTTCTTTGACTATAACTTAATTATTTTATGGACGCTTTTTTGTGTAAGTTTTTGGATTAAGTTGGACAAAAAAGCGTCAAATTCATCAAGTTAAAAATCCTTGGGAATTTGTGCATATATTGAGGATTTGTAGGAATTTTGTGATGATTCTTTAATAATTTACAGCGCTATTTGACGGGGTAGTAATAATTATTAGGGGGAAACGTTTTTATTTAGTAAATATATAGTTTGATGTAGAATGTATAGAGAATTTGGAGTAAGGTCCTTTAAAATGATGCATGCTATAAGTGGGCGGAGGACAAAAAATAAATGGGATCAATTCCGTGGTAAAGGAATGAGGCTACAAGAGATTACTTAAGGATTTCCGGAAATGGCAATAAGACTGCGTATGGAAATGTCAGACGGAGCTTATGTTTTCTTATGAAGTGAAAGTACTAAAGCCCAACGACTTTCTCCGAAATTTAATAAAGTTGGAAATGCTTGAGAGCGTATGAGCCATTAAAATAAAGTTCTAGCTTTAAACTCGACTTCCTAGGAAATTCCATTAAATATTCCAAATGATTTGGAATTTTCTCAGACCCTGTTATAAATGAAGACATTTATTTGTATAAGCTTGTACAAGAAAAAAATCCCATTTGTATAGCTTAGTAATAGAATTTATACGGGATTATTTTACCATGGTATTTCCTTGCAATGACATGTGAAAAGTGAGGACATGACTTGTATGGATTAAGAATGATGATGATCTATAAAGTATTACATGAAAAATTATATCGTGAATTTTTTTTCTCTCTCTCTCTCTGCACTCTAGACGACTGAAAAGACCTCACCACTGACACAACAAAAACGTTGTAGTTTGCCGGGTCCAATGGGGGCATTAAACCTTTACGCCACACATCAACAGCGTCGGCTGTCAGAACGTGGACTAATGATTTACAAGCCAAATAAGCCCGACATAGATTTAATCCGTGACTTTACTAATCCAAGTAAGAAAAGTACCCCAAGTTTCCTATGTGACCGGGACCCCAATCATAGGCAACAACGTAGACATTCGACTATCATTAACGTAATGGCGTCCTCATCGGTGAGCTCTCCCTCCACCAGCGCCCCCTGGCTAGGGAGCTACAACAAAGCGGAAAGAAGGCACTCGTCCATCATTCCCGGCTCAAGTGGCTTGCTTCCAAGTAATTCTCACGGACAATACAGTCCTAGTAATTCCGTTGCTGGCTCTAGTCAATCCGGCAGCAATAAGCAAGGAGGAGGACAAAATGTGAAATCATCTCCGCCGTCCATCGGCAAATTTAGTGTTGGCAGTGGCAGTGGTTCTTGTAACATTCCAACTATTGGAGTAGGGAATTGCTCAGTGACGAGTGCTAACTTGGCATGTGGGCCGAGTGGTGGTAATAAAAGGAATAATGCTTCTTCCTCACCCTCATCATCCGTTCCCGGCACCTCCAATTCAGGATGCCGTAAAGTCAGACTTCGCATACAGAAAAATCCGGGAGCGAAGGAGAAACTCCTACATTTCACGCCGGTAACACTTTCTTTCTTTCTTTCCCCTATCACAGTTTATCTCCTCAAAAGAACTGTTTTATACCTTCAATGACTTTCACTTTCTCTCTCACTCCTCTCAATTTTCCTTTCTCCAGGCTCTACTCTCTCACTTATCCTCTCTTTCTTTATCCGAGACTCTATCTCAAGTGGAGAAAGTCCTCAAACCCCCATACTTTCACCCTTTAATTTTTTTGCTCACATATTTACACCAGAGGAAATATTCGGCCGTAATTACATTGCCAAATTGTAATTTTATGTGCATTTCCACTGCCTCATCCCCACGGCGTATATTAGCTTTATGAGGCTGTGGATCCGGAGAAAGTTGACTAGACCCTGATTTTTCAGGAAGAAAACGCGTAAGGTAAAAATATGTCCTCAGGCTGTAACATTGTCAGGAAGAAAGTAGCTCTGTTATTAAACGTCCCGAGCAGAGATGCATACATCTACGCCAGAGAAATAGATTTTCCTGGGTATACACATATAGATATTTATTAGGCTTGCTAAATGGAAGAATGTGAGGGAAATTATAGCCATTGGCGTGCTCCTTCGTGGAGGCCAGTATATGAAGAAAATGGTATTTTAATGGAAGAATAAATTTTTACACCAGCCTTTTCCCTCCTGTTTTATACTAACAAGAATGGATGGTGAATGAAAGGAATGAATAACAAGGAACTTATTGAATGAACTACTTTGGCAAGCTGCGAGAGACATTTGAGCCAAGTAGTTTTTAGTGGAAGAAAAATGTGTGAGGAGGAACGTTCCTATGTATTTCACCACACCGCACCAGCAGGAAGAGTTTTGCCCAGCTATTGCCGTATATAGAAGGAAAGTGAAAGTATAGGAAAAGTATTTAGTATAGCGTGGTATAGAATGATCTGGTCCACTTCTGATGAAAGATCCTTGTAAGGCTATTTTATTTTCTCATCCATAAGAAACGTAGGGTTTCTATAGCTACAATTGCATATGTTACCTATATTTTGTTTCCCTCCCACTACACTGGGAATTTCCAGCCTGGAGACAAAGTTGCTCAGAATTTTTTCCTCCTTTATGCCGGATCCAGTGGACAATTATTATAGAATGAAAGTATCTTATCTACTTTAGTGCTTCGTCATTGGTGGGACTGTGATAGTAGGAAAGTTGATTGATTACATTCAAAGCTTGGTCATTGAAGTGTGTAATGTAATTCTACCATTACTTTAACCACACTACAATGAGAGACTTTCTCCACTTTCTCCTATCTACTCAAATACGTCTCTACGCAGAAACTTGAGATGATAAAATTGAGAGGGAAATAAACTTGTAAGTCCGGGGAAACAACAGGGGTGTCTTGGCTCTCTCGAGAATGTAAAGGAAAGGAAACTTTCAGTATGACAATTTGATAGAAAGGGAGCTTTTATTTCTCTAGATAGTGTCCATCATGGCGTGGACGATGAAAGGGAAAATAAGTTGTGGCGGAAGGATCTGACACGATAGGAATGTTATGAGATGATGGGTGTTCAATTGTTAAAATATGCTCCGACAAACTCTGCCCGTGTCAATTGGAACTCCTTCCACGTACACAGACTCCCTTTTGTAGAGCGTCTTTCTCTTTCGCTCTCTCTCTCTCTCTCTATACTTTAAGGAGGTTAAGGGAAATGATAGTATCTTCTCCCTAACTTCATCTCAGTTTGCTTGTGGTTTGAGCGCTACTAACCATTCCGTGGCTTCAGGACGTGTTCAAGCCTGATGAGACCATGGTAGTAGCGCTCCTTTCCCCTATCATTAGATCCCATGTAATTACGTATGTAGCCATGCAAAGGAGCAAGTTTCTCTCTTTACTCATTGCGCACAAGTCAATTTCCGAGCCAGTGGGCTAATTCAGCCTCCCATTAATTTCCTAATAAAAGACATTTGCTAAGGGAATTTTTAGTAGCGTTTGACTTCTTATTAAGAGCCATAACACTATTACTATTAGAAATCGACAAAGTAAGGACATAGCGTTAAAATTAGCTCGACGAAATCAATAGCGCAAGTTTTAAAAATTGTGGATGTACAAATACATTTTTTTGGTCTGTAGACTAAAATTCTGTTGATGGAGGGGAAAGAGGAAATTGTACTTGTATAAAAATGACAGAATAAAAGGATTGGAAGGAAGATGATGGTGGTTTGGAAATAGTTTGAAGTGCATTTGCTCTTGTTCAAGGTTTCTATGTCAAGTGTGACAAGGTGTGAGAAAATTCTATAGTTTCTCTTTTTACCATCCGTCACGTCGATAGAACTTGGGATGAACACGGATGAATATTATACATTGCTCCGGGTCTGTACAGCTCAGCGTAAAAGTTTCTAAGGTGAAAGGATGAGATCTTCAACTTTGCTGGCATTCGCATATTATGGAAATAGAGAGAGAGAGACTTGGGCACCAAAACACGTGCTTCCGCTATACTTCCAACCAACTTTCTACTACATGTGTGTAACTGAGTGAATGAATTTCTATAGGAATTTCTATATATTCTATAGTAAGCCAATTTTTCCGTTACAATGTATATGTAAATATACATATATGCAAATAAGCATGTGAGAGGAGGTGAGAGTCGGGAAATGTTACACATGCTAAAACCCGAGTAACATCCAAATATAAGCAAAAGGGAAGAGGAATGGAAGTTTAGGAGGACCAAAGCAGTGCTTTAGGGTAGGAACGGGAATCCTTGTAGAACATGTTGAAGAAGAAGAACTGGAGGGAAAGATAGCTAAAAAGGGTAAACCATATAGCTTTTAAACTGATTGATGTTTCCAACATGAAACCAACACCTACATTTAGGACTAATGGGATTTGCGTGGGATGCCTTGAATCCAATTGCATTATCCGTGCCTTGTAAATCTTCCCTTACATCACTTTCATGGCAATTGTCCATCCAAATGTAAGGGCTGGATCTACATAGGAATCCCTTGTCGTTTCATCCTAACAATACATAGCGAAATGTATAGAGAGCATTCATATGAAAATAGACGGCACTCTACAAATATATTGTGATCCATAACAAAAGGTACAAATAGATTTTGTTCGGTAGAAGATTTAAACTTGTATCTACTTCAATGCATTTCCTTTCCTAGGAAAAAATCTGCGAACAAATTCAGTTTGTAAATTTTAAGTTTTGGGGAAAAAATTTCTTATTGAAATTGTGCGTTTTTTATTTGATTTTTACATCTAACGTTCACGCATAGAAAATGTGTGAACTTGCCTACACTTCCCTTTGACAGGAAAACATTGGATTTTTCAAGAGAGCAGATGTGATTTCTATTTTGGTGGAGAGTGTGTTTTGTGAGAATACAATCATCTTTTGTTGTAAGGGGGTGAATAAAATCCTCCTTATTTTGTTATGTCTCCAAGTAGTTTCACCTCATTGAAAGAATCAGAAACGTTTGTTGAGTCGATGATGTTTACATGGTTGGGAAGCGTCGGTCATCGTCATCACTCTCAAAGCTGTCTGAAAAAATTCCTACGAATAGACATACTGTCAAAGCTCTTTGTACTCTTTCTCTATGAGCCATCCTGCTTTTCTTGTATGGGTAGAGTTGGAGTCCGGAAATGTAGCTAATCATAAAATATCCGTGGATCTTTCCTGTCAATACACATCACTCGGATTAGATACATAGAAACTTTGTCAGAATCCAGTCCCTTCAATATTGACTCAGCCATTTCCTGGTCCTAGAAGGATCTTATATAGAATATTTATAGAATTGAGGACGTCTATAGACGAAAATCTCTGTGTGTGAAAAAAGAGGGAGTGGGAGTTTAATCCAGCTGCAACTCTGAGATGCGGTGTAAACATTCAATTTCTAGACTGGTGAATAAATACACAACACGTGTTAATAAATTGCCTGGATTCCGAAACTTTTATCGCCTCTAAAAGTAAAGTGTATGTAGATGCTTCTGTTCTCACTCAAATTCATAGGTGGGAAAGTACATGTATGGGGATTTGGTACAACGCAACGAAACCATTTAAAGAAGATGATATAGCAAGTATTTTTCAGTGAGAAGGCACAACTTTCCAAGTTTTCTCATTCAAGTGAAGAAGGGATATTGATTTTGAAGTTAGCTTTTAGGAGTATCTGCGCTTTCATCGGACTTTCGCTAGGTAGAGAAGCTGTGCTTTCACCGGACTTTCACTTTGAAGAGAATCTACACTTTAACAGGAATTTCACTTTCGAGAGAATCTAAACTTTCACCGGACTTTCACTTTGGAGAGAATCTACACTTTCACCGGACTTTCCCTTTGGAGAGAATCTGTGCTTTCACCTGATTTTCTCTTTGAAGAGTCTCGGT
>JAQFXU010004120.1:0-14248 GCA_034693705.1 Spatulosminthurus flaviceps
CTCGCTTATACAAATTGCTATTATTTAACTAATTTCAGTGTGTCCAGTTGTGTAAACAGGTGAAATTATAAATAGATGTTAGTCTCCCATTGTTGAAGTCAATAAGTCAATACCTTAATGTAAGCCACTGCTTACCCCGTAAAGGAAACGATTCTACAGTTTTTACTATTAGTCTTGCCAACTTTGCATGTTCATATTCCATATTCTTAAAGTTGGCTGCGCTCAATAAATCACTATAGTGAGGCAGGCGCATGAATATCTATGCGTACCTATGAGCAGTACCGTCACGGATCTTCACACTTTTTATTTCAAGTGTCCGTTTCCATGGATTTAGTACATGATTGTGTTACTTTTACTGAATGCAGTGTGTAAACGATGAAAGTGGCACAAAGTGCTACCAAGTGCTTTTTACAATGCACCCAACATATTCCCCTCTCGCAACATGGAGTAAGTGATCTTGACGGATTCCTAGAAATGCAAAAGTAAATAATAGCTACTCGCACTTTTAGCAATGTCAGTTATCATAAGATTAATTTTTAAAATCATAATATTCAGAGATGCATTAGGTCTCGTCAATCATGCTTAAGCGTAGAAATAAGTTTTTTTAGATCTTTCTCTTTTTTTAATTTAATTAAGTAAACATTTGTATTTCAGACCTTATGTTGAACAGACGCATCAAATATATCTACAAGTAGTAGCTTGACAATGAAATCATGCATAATAATTCATTTGAACATAATTAAATGAATGAAATCCGTTAATAGACGCGTACTGATATTCACCAAATGCTGATATGGTAATAACGGCTTTTTCTTACAGGACTTGAAAATCGAAAGCTGCTACACCATACATGTTTTCAAATCTAGATCAAAGTACAAAATTCGTGGAATCTCAAATGATGCAACATGGTAGAGGATTAAAATATTTTATGATGAAAAATCATCGGCTAAACAACCAATTCTGAATGAAACTTTATGCGTGGCCTCCACTTGTCTTTAAACTTTCAGTTACTTTTGCTTAAGCCCGAGTAACTCCTACAGGAATCACGGAGAATGATTTTAAATGTTGGTGATAGCAAGTCAAAGCCAAATTCCTTGGAGAGGGAAGTAATGGTGGATAACTTTTCTATGAATTTTCCTCTATCGCGGAAGTCGGAGTAGTCCAGTTTCAATCTTTTCAACTCTGAATGGAATCAAGTCACATTCATTACAATTAAGCAATTCATTCAATCCAATAATTTACTGCTATTAAAATGCTTTTTTGTGTCACATAAAATGCTTTGGTGCGTCTTACTCGAGATTTTTCCAATCGTTGAATCTTTAGAAAATCCCCTATTTGAGCCTCAGTGAATTTTTCCCTTCCCAACGGATCCCTAAGTTGTGCAAGAGTCTCGTCCGAAATCCCAGTAAAGACTGAGTCGAAGGAGCATCCCCCGATCTGATAACCCCGGACGTCAATTGTCAAGAACTGCATCTGTGTCCATGAATTTGCAATCACCAGAAGGATTGACTGCAAGGGGTCAGGTATAGCTTTGACATTGAACCTGAAATTGAACCAAGGTAGCAAAGCACTCGGAATGAAATAGTTTCCAATCTCTTTTCGAAGTTACTACCAATTTCCACAACGGAAACTTGAGGAAAAAGACTCCGCAAGTCAATGTCTACAGGAAAAAATTTGACATTGTCAAAATCACACCAATTAATTAATAATGTATAATTAAACACTATCGTCTTCAGTAAATTCAAGGGTGGAATATCTCGAAAATCAAAGTTTCCGGATGGAAAAATTTCTAAGGTTTCTAAACTGTCTCGGCTGCACTGGAAAATTTTTCGGACCAAAGGCTGCAATGTTTCTCGGTACAAAAAATCAATTTCCCTTTCTCAAATTCCCCAGTGCACACAGAGAAAGTGAATGATGTTAACTTCGGTCCTAAGAGTAGGGTGCCCATATTTTCCAGACCTGAAATCAGGTCAAACCTTAAAAACCAGTTTATAGGGGAGGCTTCGAACCAATGTTATGGCTTTAAATTTCAAACATCGATTTTCGACTGTTCTCGAAATTTTGATGACCTCTTTCGACCTGCCGAGAATTTTAGGGTAATAAATCTGAAATTATCTCACATAAACAGAATACAGTAAATACCCTTTCAACCGGTCCCCCTTTAAGCCGGTTTTTCGATATTCCGGTCAATGGTAAAAGGTCCCTCCAAATTGATATTAATGGGTACGCAAATCGATAAGCCGGTCCCTCGATAAACCGGTCAAATTTTTCGGTCCCCTGAAGGACCGGCTTAAAGGGTTTTTACTGTATACCTAAACTTATGAACATTGACATCGTGGACTACGTTTCCCTGCTTCTTGAAATACAAACCTTGTATTATTTAAATGGTGTTTATTCAAATTTTATCCAACATTTCTAACGAGGTTCTCCAACTTTTGGTACAATTTAGATCTTTTTAATAATTGGTAACAAAATTTTTTCACGTCGTGGTTCTAATCAGGGAAATTCGCTTTTTACATTTACGACAAAAGTAGATTTACAGGTTTCAACTTCAACATCCCGAAAAAACCGGAACGCCAGAAATTATATTTTTTAGCTATAGAAATTTCAGAGTATACTACACCTACCTTATGCCTCATAAGCTCAGTTAGCAGGGGCCTAATCAGCTCGACTGCAATTGTGGTTACAAAAAATCTACAATAATTTCAACAATGGAACAAGATCGTGGATAATGATTCAAATTAAATCACTGCATTTTTATGCATGTGCAGTGTGGCTATCCTACTCGCAACAAATAAAAATTAAAAACTGTATCAACTCACACATTCACTAGCCCGAAAATCAAGCTCGTATTTGTTCCAATCACAGAAAAAGAGATTTTTGAATATCTGGCGAACCCTGCCATGCACTTTAAAATCAAAGATCAAGGGCTTAAAGTGAAAGCTAAAATCTCCTAAATTTTTATTGCCCTCAAGTTAAAACATTTTATAGGAGAGATTCTACGATTTCAAAAAATCCAGGAACGTTGTTGTTACATAACCCCCTAACAGCACTTTGAAATGTTACTGACAGTTATTATTGTGAGTAAACATCTTCATGTGCACATGTAGCATTCGTTCATCCAGGAATCCAAGTTTCCGGCCAAAACGAAATTCCAGGATTTTCACAAGAAAGAACGCTAAACTGTATCCCGGTTCCCTGTACATTATATTTTTAAAAAGCAGCTACTTTGCTCTGCAATTAAAAATACAGGGTAGTTAAGTAGAGGACTTTCAACATTGATTAAAAAGTAGTTTTAAGTGACGGTTCCAAAATCAGGTCTGGGAGCATGTCAATCAGGTCATCAGGTCAGGGACCCCAAAATCAGGTCAGACCTGATTAAATCAGGTCATATGGGCAGCCTACCTAAGAGTGCGAATTTTTTAAACACAATTTCCAGAGATGAACCGCCCTCAACCTCTCCCTCATGCGCCTCTCTTTGCGCTCCGATTTCCCTTGTGCTGTTGTTGTGAACACCCATTCAACGGGAATACCATATTCGGAGTGGTGGTGAAAAATATGATAAAAACTTTGGAAATTTTTATATTGAGACGCAGCACCGTCCGATATGTAATCACTGATCACCATTATGCATTTTGACTTTACCATTTCAGAGGCCGCATCATACCAACTACAATAAAAAGGATGGAGGGTAGCCTGGCTATTTTGCCAGTGATACCCATACTCCTCATCCTGTATAATAAAATGGTAGTTGTCGCCAAAATCTACGTTGACCAAAATATTTTTTTTCATTTTTCACCCTTAATTTAAGAGATTGATTATACTCTTGCTGGTTTTTCATAATGAAATGGTGACTACAGCTTTCTTCTTGAAATTTTCTTTAAATTCATGTACTGGTTGTACGACTTTACCTAAGTCGGATCTCCCAACTGTTTCCTATCTTGTATATTCAACTTCACCAGCTTCAAAAAACTCCTCTAAATCATCGAGAATTGAAAAATTAGGACAAGAGTTACACATTCCCAAAGAACAAATATCAGTTGATTCTGCGCAAGCTAGTCGGTTTAAAAATTGACCCAAAGTTAGTGCCTAAGTGAATTACCTGTAACAGAAATTTAAAATTTTCATGTATCACGCAAGTACATACAACATGCTTAGTTCCGTATTGTTTACATTGTTTTGGCTCAGCATGGCAAAAGCCGAGACTCCAATTTTTGCATCTGGATTTTTCTGGAGGAAGAAACTATGCAGTTCACTTAAATTGAGTACAAGTCTGTGCTTCGCAACACGCTCAAATTTCCGGTTCCCCAACACATCAAATGCCGGCACCAGAATTGTGTCCTGAGCGTTGGAACTAATCCTTCAATAATCTGAATCCAAATAAAATGCCGTGACAAGGTCCTTCACATGAGTATGCAAGGGATGGCTCGGGGATTTCCAGTCCGGGTGCTCAAATGGCCCTTTCTCTAGTCTTGGTTTTACTGCTTGCTTAGTTTCGTAGACAGAACACTCTGTTTGTATAAACAGTGAATTCGCCGAAAGACTGGCGCTAGCGCATGTTAGCAACGAGTACCTGCGTCGTTTGTCCTCTATTTCTTTCAAACGAATGCGCATCCTGTGAAGAAGGTCAAGGCAATCGAAACATTTATCTTTCTGCTGTAGTGGGGTTACGTTTACTTTAAGCATTACCTCGTCCAAATTCTTCTTTACTGCTTACAACTGCCTACTTAACTTCGACAACATTTTTCCCTTTTGCCGAACGTCACTTGGTTTTGCCGGTGCACCGGCAAAACCGCGGTGAAATACCGGCCTCTGTTAGCTTCAAATTAAGGTCTATCAACGCAGTGCCGCAGTGATTTCCGATGAAGAAGAGGAGGGGATTGTGATCTCGGTTTCTGATGAATCCTCGGACACATTTTCAATATCAAGGCGATCGATTTCTTCGTGATGAATTGGCTCACTGGTTTGACTGTTACCATCTGATGAACGTCTTAATGCTAAGGTTTCCGTGGACACCTTTTTATCTTGTGGTGAGGACGGGGTATGAGATCGCGTTCGTCTAACAAGCATGACCGGCATTCCCAGCAACCCAGAACTTGTGCTCGTCGATGGCTGGTTTTGAGATTCTACAAAGTTGTAGTTATAGTAGCTTTAAATGGCAAATATTTATGCACTTTAATTTGGCCTTAACCCTTACAACCGCTTATAATTGCCACAAGTGCTGGTAAACGAAAAAGTGATGCATTCAAATTATCACGGCGTAAACATTTGAATAGAGTTACGTACCTACTGACGCTTGGAGTTGTTTGTTAGAAGATCGTGGTTGCTGTAAATCTACAAATAAAATTTATTTATTACTTAAAATATTTTTGACCAGACCGCTTAATGCCTTTAATGTTTTTGGACTTGTTGTATTTAACCGATTCCTTCATACCTTTTACGCGTTTTCCCAACTCCATTTCGCAATGGAAACAAAGAATAGAGGATTCCCTAAGTCCCAATTCCGGAAGCAGATAATTTTGACGATTCTGTAGAAGATCTCCTGAAATCGGCGTCCTAAACCTCCATTTTAGTGGATGCTTCACTAAATTCAGAGGGTTGCAACATCTTGGTCCAGTTTGAGTCTTTTTAGGCATAACTAAAGCACTTTGAAATTTGCACCAACGTTTGTCACAAACTTTTGTGGTGAATTAAATTTAAAATAATTAGGTTTAAACGATATAAATGCACATAGGTTGGTAGTGAAGTTTAAACCAGGCGTGCTAACCAAATAAATTGGTTTGTAAAACTGAACAGTGGGAATGGAATTAATAACGAACTAAAAAATAGTACAATATAGCATGAAGTGACGCGTCGCATAAATTCTGATTACTCGTGACTAAAGACTTTTCTTAAAACATTGGCAATCGTTTCTAAAAAGGGATCGTTATCAGCGTATATTCTCTCGGCTTCGTACACGACGGTGACTAATATCTTAAATTATTGGAACCGTGTAAGTGCAAGTGAGTCACAGGAACTAATAAGCGATATACACACAGCAGCCAAAGTTCCATTTGATCACCTTTCACTTTTTTTACCTGTATAAAAGGTGGAATTGTAACCGTTTCTCAACACACACCTTCAAATTTCTCCACCAACTGGTTACAAAAAAATCTTCACTAAATAACTAACATATCAAACTATTTCGTATAGTTATTCGGTCGGTAAGTATGGGTCCCATCACCTATGTTGCTTTCTTTGGGTTGATTTTGCTGATGGAGCAAGGGATTGATTTTCCTGTTTTCGACGGGCAGCATGTCTACCAGCCCTCAGATATCATCGGGGACACATTGGAGCCGCCGCCATCAGCTGCCGAGGAAACTAATTCTTTGATTATGGAAACTCCTGGTGAGCATCTGATCTTCGTGTGGTAACAATCTACATTTTGTTCGAATAGCATTTAACTCCTTTACTAATTTTGCTTAGCAGATGCAGTGCAAAAAAGGAACCCTCGTCAGGCATTGGCGATATTCTCAAAGATGGCGTCTTCCATTTTGGAGGGTGTCACCGGTTCCGATTTGAGCGCTTTGCTAAGCGGAATTAAAGGCATTTTTGGACCATCCAAGGCGCACTTCATGGATCGTCGCGGTAACTGTGATAAGGACTTAGAGGGAGATCTGATAGGGAGATCGGCGGTCATATGGTTCCTTATTTACAAACCTACATGACCGGCCAAATACGAGAGGAGTCGGAGAAAGACGCGGAGTACCAGGAGTACACGTTTTGGTTGCTACTAGCTATGTGTATATTGTTTCTTTTATTTTTTGTTGTACAAGTTTATTTGTTGAGGAAACAAGAGAAATTTGCAGAATAAAATTAATTCAAACTCTAATGCACTATCTATTCATTCCTTGATGTATAACATGCTTTTGTGGCATTGAAATAAATATAGTTAAAATACAGCTATACATAACAAACAGGAAGTACAAAATTGTGGTATCTCACTAATGAATCAAATATCGCACTCACATTCGCATCTTCTCTTGTACTCTTTTACTCCCACGGCTACAAAATTCCAACATTCCAAAGCCTTTCCAAACTTTTCAAGGCCATGATTCCATTCTTAACATTTTCAAAACTTGTATACGGTTAGATGAAAACAAAAAACCGTTTTAAAACCGAGTGTTAGTGGTAGTACTAAACACAAGAACATTTTTCAGACGGCGGTAGAGATAATTGACGAAATTACCCGATACTTCCTACACTTTTGACGTCTACACACACTACACAATTTACCTGTGGAGTACACAGGATTCATGAATGCGCACAAAGTTCTATTTAATCGCTGTTAAGAACTTGGAGGTTTTCAAATTGGATTCCTAATCAAATACCAATTTTTTATGCAGGGACCCAATGCTACACATCGTGACCTCTGGAGGTCACATGGTTGATGACATCGTAATATAGTCTATTAGAACATTGTTCAGGACACATTGGAGATGGTTTATAAAAAAAGATCCAGGTCGAAATTTCAATTTTTTACCGTGACCCAATGCTACACGTTTTGACCTATCCAGGTCACACGGTTGGTCACATCGAAAAACATTCAATTAGAACATTGTTCAGGGCACATTGGAGATGCTTTTAAAAAATGGCCCATGCCGACAATCAACTCTAATGATGTGACATAATGCTACACGTTTTGACCTATACAGGTCACACGGTTGGTCACAGCGTAAAATAGTCCATTAGAACATTGTTCACGGCACATTGTAGATGCTTTTTAAAAAAAGATCCAGGTCGAAATTTTAATTTTTTAGCGTGACCCCGTGTTACCTTTACTGACCAGTACAGGTCACACGGTTTGTCAATTTGAAAAGTTGTCCATTTAAACAATACTCAGGAGACGTCGGAGATGCTGTTTAAAAAAAGAACCAGGTCGAAATTTAAATTTAGTGCCTTGACCCCATGCTACCTTCGCTGACCTTTGGAGGTCACCACAAGTAAATTTTGCCAAAATGCAAAAAATGATATCAAGGTATGGTCAAGCCGAGATGCAGTGGCAAGTTACAATGAAATTGGCCGACCCGCTTAGGAGCTATGGCGTATACGTGCAAAACCGCACCGAGTGACCTCCTGCCTCGAAGGCGTGAAATGGGCTCAAAAAATTGGCACACAGTGTCCTCAGGGACCAACCTATCGTTTCCGCCTATTTATTTAATTTTGCTTATTTTCGGTGAAGCTTTTCAAGAATGCTGATGGAGTTATACATAATAATAGTTTACCAGGGAGAACAGTGATGTTCAATGATGTTGATAGAAATTCAAACCCAATTTCCTTTGAGAGAGTTTTGATCATGGATAATGCTTCTAAGATTTTTTCCGAATGTCTGCACTTTGTGTAGTCCAGTTTCAATGTTTTCAACTCTGAATGGAATCAGATAAAATTCATAATTATTAAAAAGTTCATTCAATCCAACAATTTATTGCTACTGATTTGCTTTTTATGACATATGAAACGCTGCGCTGCGTCTTACTCGAGAATTTCCTAATCGTTGAATTTTTACGGAATTCATCTATTTCAGCCTCAGTGAATTTTTCCCTTCCCAACGGATGCCTTAGTTGTGCAAGAGTCTCGTCCGAAATCCCAGTAAATACTGAGTCAAGGGAACACGACTCCCAATAACCATAGAAGTCAAAGACTATTGTCAAGGACTCCAACTGTGGCCATGATTTTGCAATCGCCGAAAGGACAGACTGTGAAGGATCCGGCATAGCTCTGACGCTGAACGTGAAATTTTCGACTAAAGGGAATACGGTCATCGTCATCAGCATTAAATTGTGTTTTAATTGTTATTTGTGGTGCTAACAAAAATTTTGTACAAAGGAAAGAAGAGCTTGATTTTTTCCCGTCATGATCACATGATCAGTGTGATCTCAAAAGTCTCATTCACTTACTCTTCCGTTCGCCACATGAAATTCCCACGCCCAGATTCCTCCCACTGATATATGTATATACACCCTTTTTAATTTTCCCTAAAATTTTGCATATAGTAACATTTTTCACCCACATTGGACAACACCGCGATAACAGAAATTCGAGAGCTACACGTCATTCGTTCTGCCAAAACTGTTGTATTTACTAATTAGTGTAGTTTGTACTTACATGGAACCTTTTTCTTCCGTAACCGTACATTTTTTTACGGTACGAAAAAAAACACTCTCGAAAAGAACCGTTGTTACCGAGCTAAATTTTGGGGAAAATGATCCGCGTGAGGGCGTGACAAAAATTCATAAAGCTAATTACACTCTGCCTAAAATAATTAGAATTTAGATAGCGTACGTCCTAATCGTGGCTTAAAAATTTGCTTCCAGTCTAAATGACCTCACTCCTACTTTTTGTTGCCACTGGGGCCACATGATAATTGTGACTTTTGCAGAAGGTATGATAAAAAATCATCAGCTATAAACAACCGATTCTGGGTGAAACTTTATGGATGGCATTCACTTATCTCTGTTACACTTTCAGTTCCCCTGACTTAAGGCTGAGTTACTTTGATAGGAATCAAGGGATAATGATTTTAAATTCTGGTGGTAGAAATTCAAAGCCAAATTCCCTGGAGAGAGAAGTCATCGAGGATAATTTTCCTGTGCTTTCTTTCCACAAGATGCAATGGGTGCTGTCCAGTTTTAATCTTTTCAAGTCTGGATAGAATCAAATAAAATTCATTACAATTCAACAATTCTTTCAAAACAGTACTTTCTTGCTATTGAATTGGTTTTTTGGTCAAATGAAATGCTGGGGTGCGCCTTACTCGAGAGTTTCCTAATCGTTGAATTTTTACGGAAACCGTCTATTTCAGCCTCAGTAAATTTTTCCCTTCCCAACGGATCCCTTAATTGGGCTAGAGCCTCCTCCGAAATCCCAGTAAAGACTGAGTCGAAGGAACACCCCCCGTTCTCATAACTCGGAATGTCAATTGTCAAGAACTCCATCTGTGGCCATGATTTCGCAATGACCAGAAAGATAGACTGCAAGGGATCCGGTATAGCATTGACACTGAACCTTAAATTGTTGACTAAAGGGAAGCATTGACCCAATATCTGAATTACATCCGCCGTTACGTCATACAAGAACGGCATGCTTAACTCCTTGATTTGAATCCCCCAAGGTAACAAAACGCTCGGGGTGAAACAGTTTTCAATCTGATCGGCTCGGAAGTTACCAATTTGCACTGCGGAAACGTTCGGGAAAATCCTCTCCAGGGCAATGTCCACAGGAAATAATTTGACATTTTCAAATTTACAATCATAAATAAACCTCATCGTCTTAAGTGAAGTCAAGGGGAGAATATCTCGAAAATCAAAGTTTTCCGAAGGCCAAATTTCTAAGGCTTCTAAACTGTCTCGACTGGACTGGAAAATCTTACGGACCGAAGGCATCAATGTTTCTCGGTAGAAGAAATCCCGTCCCCAACGTTGAGACCAGCAGTAGGAGAAACTGAATGATGTTAACTTGGGTTCTAAGAGTGCGAATTTTTTAAACGCAATTTCCACAGATGAACCGTCCACAATGTCTCCCTCGTCATTCCTGTCTTCCTCCTCCGGGATTGGGTAGTCGATGGTTTTGACAAGGTGCGCCTTTCCCGTCGAAACCAGAACGTCCACCTCGATGAGAGGAAATTCATGGATTTCTTCGAGGTTCGGCGCCAATTTAATTGTTGGCTCAATCATCTCGCTCCCCCTCAAAGTAATTTTCTTCAGTGACTTGAACACCCTCTCATGTGGGATTTCCTTTAGATTCGAGACAAGTTCACCATAACCCAAAATTGTCCGACTGAGATCCAGATGATGGAGATTGGGGAAAAAGCGCTCCCACTGGGGTCTTACTGGGTCCCAAAGTTCAAGGATGTTGTCGGGGGAAAATGTGTGAACAAAAACGCCAATTTTGGAAAGGAAATGCTCAACAGTTTTATCTTCATAACATTTTGGGATCCCAATGTTTAGGTCAATCCCAATTTTTGCTTGTGAAGATTTTCCCAGTATAAACTTTAGAGCATCGGAAAAATTGTAGCTTTGGCTCGAAGTCAGTTTTGATGACCAGGATTTTTCTTGGATGATGACATTATTCCGGTTCGTCACGCTGCCACGTTTGAACAGGTATGTCGAGTAATTCCGTGCGTAAATTTGTCCAATGACAGAATTCCAGCATTGATTCACTTCATTGCAGCACTCCAAATCCTCTCCATCCAGATGGGCGAAAATATTTCGGAGAACCTTTTTACGGGATCAAAGACGGTAAGTGTATTGAAAAAAAATTAACTGTACTCAAAGCAATACAAGTAGAACAATACTGAGAAAATTGGGTGTTATATATTTTACCAGAAAATTTGAGAGTGCCTCGCTAATAGATTTACAAGAAAATCCAATTACTGCTCTCGGTTCAACTTCCTTGTCATTACTTTCCGGGCTATTGTCGGAAATGGACAACTCATGCTTGGAATTTTGTCCCTCCATGATACTATCCCGTCCGGGTTTATAACATTATGGTAGTGATTTAAAATTTCAATATTTTGAGTGTGCAATTAATTGGATGCAGTAAAGGTATTGTAGGAAGATATTTGTCATTTGTGTGGACAATGAAAGTTCTAACTCAACAAGGTTAACCTCAGGTCAGAGAAATGATTCAAACACGGATTATTTATCTTATCTGTAATATAAATTGTGGGAGGCAAATGGGCTATATAGAACTGGAAAGGACTTTCATTGCTCAAAAACATTTTTTATCTGATGATTGGGAAACGGATGGTAATTTAATGCTGAGTCAGAACCCAAAGGAAAATAAAAGTCATTTGACGTTCATGTGGTTTGACATAAGCAAATTCGATTGACATTTTACTGGCACATTATCATTATACAGCTGATGGATGATCATAATATAATTAATCACCCACCATGGTGTATCTAAAAGGAACGATTATTATTTATCACAGCAAAAACACCCTGGTTTTTATTTTTTCTTCACCATTGCTACTGGAAACATTTTTATGCTCTGCATTTTTGCAACAAATTCCCTTCTCACAACAAGGAGTTGTGATCTTGACGGATTCCAGAAACGCAAAAAAACGAAACAGCCACGTCATTTCTAACGTGTAATCTGTTAAAAATTCTCTGGAACTAATCACTAGTTTTACAATATCAGCCTTTTAGCTTTGTTCAATGGATTACATAAACCATCCCTGCTACACTTGCTACTCCGGCAGCACAGTTTAAATATCTTGAACGTTATATGCCAATAAAAATGTTGTACGAGGACAATAAAGCTTGATTTTTTCCAGTCTTTATCACATGTATTCAGTGTGATTTTTAAAGTTTCATTCACTTACTCTTCAGATCTCCACATGAAATTCCAACGCCCAGAATCCTGCGACTAATGTATACACTTTTTAAAAAAAATTGAAATCTCTTACATGAATTTTCAAGTTGGCATTTTAACCTATCGTTTGGGAAACTAATCAACATAGAGAATGAAAGTTTTACATGGTAACATTTTTCACCGACATTAGGTCAGACGGTGATAAAGTAAATTCGAGCACAACCTGTGCTAAAAAACGGGGATTCCAGTTCTAAGCCTTCACTTATTGTATTTGATTGAAACTGCTCAAACAATGCATAACAATTTGTATATTGTGAAAGAAGTCCGAGCTGGAACATTGGTGTGATAATAGTGGCTTGATTTTTGTATGAATTGAACACATGATTTTCCATTTTAAAGGCCTCATTAAATTTTGCCGCTCCCTCCTCAATTCGTCAGGTGTTATTACATCCCCACAATATCCCTTTTAAACAAACGAATGTTTAAATTTTACAATGAAATCAATTATAGCAAATCCCGCTCATGCATAATAATTAATGGGTACAGCATATTGACTGAAAGAAATCCTTTAAAAGAGACGTTTTCCCCAAAAGGCTGATGAGAATGAAGACTTTTTCTTACAGGACTTGAAATTCGAAAGCTGCTACATCAGAGAGTTTTTTTTTCAAATCTAGATCAAAGTAGAAAAGAAAATGATTGTTAATTCATGTGCTACAACATGATAGAAGATTAAAGTGTTTTTTCCCAGTAGAAACATTCTGGATGGTTTAAATAAAGATACCGTCGGCTAAAGTGCAAAAGTGGCTATATATGCAGAAATTGCTTAGATGGGATTTAGCATGCACTTCCATACTTTCTGAGTGATTTCTGCGTATAGCGCCTTTTGTAGTTTAGCCGACAGTATTTTCTATTTCAAATTGATTCCATCGGCCCTCAGAAATGCATGTCCAAGGGAAAATCCGCCTATGGCCCTCACGACTGTATATATACGTATACTAATTTAAAACATGCCTGAAATAACTCAGCCACTCAACCCATTTTTGATGAAATTGTTTGTGTGTCCATCCCTTATCTTTAGATTTTCATTTACCTTGGCTTACGATGAATATGTCCCACATATGTCCCATATTCCAAAATGATCATAAAATTTACAGGAATCACGGACAATGATTTTAAATGTTGGTGGTAGAAATTGAAAGCCAAATTCCTTTGAGAGGGAAGTTATCGTGGATAGTTTTTCTACGAAATTTCTCTTGTCGTTGCATTCAGAGTAGTCCAGAATCCGCTTTTTCAACACTATACAGAATCAAACCAAATTCATTTCAATTAAGCAATTCATTCATTCCAATAATTTGTTGCTAATGGATGGTGCTTGGGTCATGTGAAATGATGTGGTGGTGCGTCTGGTCTTGCTCGAGAGTTTCCGTATCGTTGAGGTTTTCTTCAAATCATCTATTTGGGTCTCAGTGAATTTTTTCCTTCCCAACGGATCCCTTAATTGGGCTAGAATATATCGTCCGAAATCCCTGTAAAGACTGAGTCGAAGGAACATTTCCCGGTTCCCCAACCAAATGTGACAATAGTCAAGAACTCCACCTGCGGCCATGATTCTGGAATCTCCGGAAGGGCAGAGTGCAAGAAATCCTCTGAAGCTCTAACACTGAACGTGAAATCTTTGACTAAAGGAAAGCATTCAGTCAATTTCCAAATTACAGAGGCTGTAACGTCAGCACGTGGACCCAGGCTTAACTTCTTGATTTGTGATCCCCAAGGTAAGAAAACGCTAGGAATGAAATATCTCCCTATCTGAGACTCACTGTTGCTGCCTCAACTTGGCAACACAAATAAACAAGTAGGCCTCAAACCCAAATTTCCCAATCGAAGGACCAGCTCC
>JAQFXU010004121.1:0-14246 GCA_034693705.1 Spatulosminthurus flaviceps
GTACTTTACATGAAACGATGTTTTCGGATTAAATTATTTCGTAAGAGCTTTGACACGTGAATGGTATTGGTAATTATCTTCTTTATCACCGTATTTTTCTGATTCTTGATGGATTTATATTCTACAAAATAAAAAATATTTTAGAGTTTCCGGCTATTCGCTAATGGTATAAAATTGTTTATTTTCAAAGTATTGTTATTTCAAGACAGAAGTACGATTTGACTGGAGATAGGAATATTTGTACGTTTTGCTTGATGAATAATAGCCACAAGCCAGAGCTGTCAACGCAATGTAGCTATAGCAAAAGCCATCAGCATTGACGTCTTAACTTAAAAGGCATTCTTGAATCACGATAGAATATTGGATTATTTGGTATAGTAGAAAAGAAAGCCTTACCTTAGGCGGAAGCAAAGTAACCTTTTATCCTACGGATGACATTGAAATACGGTAAATAAAGTGGTAAAGTCTCTGTTAGTCTGTTTTATACCGGCGTTTTAAATGGAATTCACACATGATTATCACACTAAAGTATTAATCTTTACTAATAAGCTTGTAGGGTGTTTCAGGCATGTAATATGTAATGTATCTTTACAAAGGTATCAATTCATTCAGTGAAATTCACTGATTTTCAATGAAGGATTTTTGTCTATCTGAAGTACGTCTCATTGTTCTAGTTCTCAAAGTTATTTAGGTAAATACAAACTTCTAAGCAATTTCTCTCTTTGCCCTCTAGTGAAAGAATGAAGTACATTTTGGATTCTTTAGATTATACATACATGATTTCAATGAGCATTGCGTGTCCATAAATCTTAAGTAGTACTTTCTTTTCTACAACAGTTTCGGTTACAAGTGCATACTTATAAATGTAGATATTATTTAATGTTATCTGGCCTTAAAATACGTTTATATTAGCTCCTTCCTGAACTGCTAATAAATGCATTCATTTGTCCAGAAATCTTAATTTATTCACAAGGGTATCTAATTGTAATTGGCTTTTATATTCGGAACAAAAAATACTGATGTCACGAAAAATAAATGCATGTAAGTTCTTACATAAATACACATACGGGAGTTTATTTCTTAATTTGAGGTTCTTGAATTACAAAGGTTCGCAGCTATGTATAAATACATTAGGTACTTGGCACTTGTACAACCTAATAATTGCACAATGCATCTCTGTATAACAAAATGACAGCTCCAGTATCCACACGTTGCCGTCAGATTTCTGGTAGTCTAATTATTTTTCCAATTCGACACGAAGCTTACGTGCAAATAAATTTACAGTATCTATATATGTATGCACTATACTTGCTATGTATCTTGCATGAGGTACCGTAAACGTTTCCAGTTCAGGCAATATAAATAATATGTTAATTGAAAAAGATTATTTTTATTTTTGCACACCTACTTTATTTTATTCATTGAACTCATCTCGTACACTCATCACCTTATTTTGGGAAGCTCGAAAAAAGGCTTATAATTTCTGGAAGACGTGAAACATCAGAAACATGAAACCAAGAATTTTTCCATATAATTTCAATGAACAAAATAGTTTGTAGCAATAAATGATTCCCAGAAAAAGATAACAAAGCTCAAAGTAAGGCCAGATGCCCAACATAAGAAAGCTGCAATAAAATTATTTAAAGATAGCGGTGAGACTAAATCCCTGGCAGTTTGCCCTTTCAAATTAACACGTTGATTTTTATTTTCACCTCTCCCTTCTTCCAATCTCCCTACTTGTCTCAGAGTCTCAATAGATAAATGATACCACTTGGTAATCAAACCACCTTCTGTTAACTTGTCAATGGCCTCGTCAAAGGCCAGAAGGAATCTTGAATGTTTTTGGAGTGCCATGCTAACCTCAAAACCGATGAAGCGTTTCGAGAAATCTATTGACAAGGAATTTAAAGTCGCATTCTTTGCAATGACAGCTAACGAAGCAAAGTCCATAATTACGCAAGTAGTTTTAGGTTCATAGAGAGCTTTGACAATGCAATTTAACTTCCCCGGTTCGAATTGAAATCGATCCTTTAATTTTACATATCTTTTGTCTTTAGTTTTAATGAAAAAGTCATCCACCATTTCTCCTGGAATGGTCCAAAATATAATTTTATAGTCGGATCTTTCAAGGAGTTCCTCAATGGTCCTTGGAACGTTCTCTTGATCCGGAAATGTAATGAACGCAAGTAAATTGCTGTTGTAATAGGTATTGATAATAACGCCATAGAAGAGGAACAATGCGATTAGAGGGTAATAGCGCTTTTTACATAACCAACTTTGACTTTGCTGCAAATGTATATTCACTGGGATGAGGACCACAGCGGATTGATTTAAATAGCTAGACTCGTGTAGTTTAATACGGAAGGTGTAGAAAAGGATAATGAGGCATGACAGAGCAAATATTAGAGCCCAAACTTGACCGTTAAATGGATAAAAAATGGCTGACCACTTTATTTTCACTGGTGTTGTAGCCATGAAGAAAAACAAACTCATGTCTATGATTGTCCGAGTATAGTCCAATATTTTACTCAGGTACAATGTTTTCCCAACGGGGATCACCATGTCCACACGATTTTCCAAAAGATCTTTCATAAGTGCCTCGGGACTGGATTTGGTATTCTTTCCTGCCTTTTTCGTCTCAAATTTTGGTACTTGGCGAGTAAATGTGAAGTTGAAGTGATTTGCGAGAGCTTTTAGTAACGTCCAGGTTATCCCACCAATCGGCTTCCCTGACCCGTCCTTAATTAGGTGCGGCTCAAAAGTTTTCATCTCTATAGTGAGATGTTTCCCGTTCAGGTAGGTAACGGATTCCTTTAACTTTGATGAATATTTCGGACCTTGATAAGTGCAATGGCGAAAATATTGCCTTCCAATATTTGGGATGGAAGAAATTATACTACAAGTATTTATTTCTTCCTCCGAATTAGCTTGGAGTGTGAGGAGGGTATGGAGGAAAGTCAAAGTTGTAAGCATTATGTTGGTGAAGGAAATGATGTGGAAATTTCATGTCCATGGAATTTTTACTGGCCATTTGCCTCGTGGTAGCACTCAACAACAGCAGATTTTATCACTGACCCATCTAAACCATGGGATACAGTGAAAGCTCTTAAGGGAATAAATGGCTATTTTGACATGCATTATTGGGAATGGCTTTCTTGAATTATTAATAAGGGGATTTGGTAATATGGTTATTAAATCATTGTCAGTCATCAGCATTGCATGTTATAATGTATTATCCTATTTATTGTTTGCTGGTAAAAGTATAGCTACATATTACATATTTTAATTCAAAGTTTCAACAAAAGTTGCCGAAGTTATTGTTTTTTTTTTTATAAAACTCGTGTATCGTCGCACGAGCTTCATCCTAATCATACAAAAATAGTATAATTCAGATTCAGAGGAGCGTCGTCGTTCGTATTTGTAAGTCACCCGCCGTTAAGCGCATGACATCAGTCATGCAGCCAATCAAGCGGTATCTAGCGGAGTAGTAAAGAACTACGCCAATGCTTTATTTACACTGGTAGAGCATGGAAGGGCGCGGAGAATTAAATATGCCAGAGTTTTTTATGCGTGCAATCTTTCCAGCCACATAAGTGGCTTGGGTTTTTCTAGTACTTTTCGAAACCTTTTTTTTACCTCCTGTCACCAAGGGAGTACCTAGGGGAGCAAAACAGAAACATGCCAGCGCTTTAATACGCGCGCTAATTTCTTACACTGGGTGAGGTAAAGTGAGTTTTCCTATCCGCACATGCGGATGGTTGTATGCTACTCATAATTGGATGTCCTAACTCAAAGCTAATGTCTGTAAAAAAAATAATTTTGTGTAACCCTTTTGAAGTTTGTCAGGTTTCAAAGACTCAAACTGTCCGCCAGCAACGACTTTAGGTTACATAACGAAAAATCAAAAATCTTCATACTTTTAAAGTTTTTCGTATGAAAAGTCCCGGAAGAAGCAGTTTTTTGCTACATAAAGGTCACAGCTCTAGGTAATAACTTACAGCTACAGAGAGAGAAAGGAGAAAAAAGCCTTAAATATTATTTGCAGCAGCGTGAAAAAAGTATTTTTCAAGTGATTTGTGCCATCAGGTAGTTTATCCTTGTTTTTACACAAGTAAGTAAGGATATTTTAAAGGATATTAATAGTATCGCTAATCTTGCGTAAGAGCTTCATATGCCGTCGAGTTTGTTTATGTATTTAGCAGTGAAAATTGCAAAGCGCTTTAATAGCAGAGTGCATAAGAGATGAGGCACCGTTTCTATATCCACATGCCGTACCACTGCTTGTGAGATAATAAACAGAAATTGTGAGTAGGTTCGATGCGGTAATTGCTTAAAGGTAAGCTGTGACGTGAGTAAAATTCTTAAAACTCCAGTTACACACGATGCCCAAGTTATTTAACAACACGGGTAAAGCGGTCACAAACATCAGTTGAGTTCGGGCGTCAAAACATTGACAACTTTTCCCTCCACATTTCCAACACCACTATATGTATATATTTGAGTCCCAAAGGACAGTCCCATGGGATACATTTACTCTCATTTCATTACAACAGTATAGTAAATGAAACTCCCAGAAATGCAGGATTCCGGTGACAAATTTCTTCTTGCTCTGTTCCTTAGTATTTTCTTTGCTCTTACCTGCGTATCCTTCTACTTTGCAAAGGAAAATAAAGACCGGGCTGCTTCAAGTCGGTGCAATGCTCGTAAGTCGATAAAATTTCCAATAAATTAAACTGCGAGTAATAATAGTAATAAAATTCTTCTAATTTTGTTATCAAAATTATTGTCCATTTTGTATACAAAATACATATAAAATTTGGACTGTAAAATATGTACGAGCATATAGCTTAAGATTAACACATTTCATTATTTTTCCCAAGATTTTCAAAATGACCTTTTCCCTAAACGTAACCTTGCCAACAGAGAGGATATTCTTGAGATTATTCAGTTATTCAAATCAATTAATTCTACACTTCGAGAGCTTAACACTAGAGTGGGAAATATTGAGAAAGGGAAAGAATTCAAGCAAATCAACGGATTCCTGCCTCGTAAATTTAGAAGACAAAGTAAGTTTAAATTTTGATATTTTTTTCTCTATAGTAAAGATGTGGCTGAAAAATGTATTTTATGGCTTATTGGCTCTGTTTTGTTCTGTAGCCAATTTACAGAAAAATAGAATTGGGATTCCTCATCCTACTCAAAGGTCAGAGGTTTTGCCAGAACCATTTGAGAAAATACAGACCTCTAGTCACCCCAGTTGATTTGTTTGCTGCGTGGATTTTTATAGATTTGCATATTTACTTTATATGAAAGATTTGTAAACTTGTCAAGAAGGTGATGGCTTGAAAAGGCAGTTGCTATTTTTAGTACCAATATTATTATATTATTGCTCGTTTCAATTCAAAGTCAAATTGTAAAAATATTTCCATCGGGAAATAAAACATCCGTCAAGCTCCGAACCATAAATTAAGTATTTTGTGTTTAGGCAATTGTATGTACATAATTTATAGCTTTTATACGAGTAAAATTGTATTGAAACTGTACTTAATAGCGAACAGATTTTCCTCCGGAAATCGTTAAATTAATTTTTGGTGCAATCCTTGCGTTTTTAATTTGGCTGTACAAAAATCATTTCAAAATATTTTATATTCAATTTTGTCTTCTATCCCATTGTCTCCGATGATTTTTAGGATTTGACTTCTTAGTCAAATTTTTCACATGAATTTTCACAAGCATTGTTCATTGTGTGTCAGCGTGGTGACGAGATAATGAACCTGTTCTATATTGATTCTAGTCGAAGAACCTGTCCCAAGGTCCAATCCTGGTCATTCCAGCAATTATTCGTGTATCATAAAAAATCTTCATAAAAATGAACGAGCAAAAGAAATTGTTCATTGTCAGAATTTTCCATGATAAACTGGAAGAGCATTTTAGATTTACCTTGCTGTGTACGCCTTGCATTCCGTCCACGCTCATATATTCAACCTTGTTTGTATGCTCATTGCAAGAATCACTTTTCTCTTGCCAGTCTCGCCAAAACTATTGAATTGTTTCTTGTCTCGAGCTTAGTTCCATCAGGAATTTTAATTCGCAAGAAAGGTAAGAGTTTAGTCATGAATTTCAATTTACTACAATTAAGAATGTCTCAGAAGATCTCATTCGAAAGATTTTGTGAATTTTCATAGGATTGGTTGTGAAAATGGTGGTCGTAAAATATCCGGACTTTGATCTCATTATATTTGGGGCAGAGGGCTGCACCGGAAGATTTCTTGTTGAAGAGTTAGTAAAATTTCGGAATAAAAATCCCAAAGAGGTTTTCACATGGGCCGTGGCCGGCCGACATAGTTACGAGTTGGATGATATGTTAGAAGAAACTTCAAGATTAACAGGTTCGAGGAATATAATACTGTTTAATTTAGTACAAGCTGAAATTACAAACAATGTTTCGTATACATATAGGTAAAGATTTCACATCAGTGGAGAAAATAATCGCGGATGCAGTGGACTTACCCTCTTTACGGAAGATGGCGTCAAGATGCAGAATTCTTATAAATTGTGTAGGACCCTTCGGAGTTTTAGGAGAAAATGTCATAAGGGCTTGCCTAGCAGAAGGCACTGATCTGATTGAGGCAGCAGGTGAAGTTCAGTATCACCTTAAGATGCAGTTGTTGTACAGCAAAAAAGCGGAAGAAAAAGGTGTATTTTTGATCACAGCCTGTGGTTTCGCATCCTTACCGGCTGACTGTGGAACTATTTTACTTCAAAATGAATTCCCGGGTAAAATTTCTCGCAGAATTCCTTCTAAATTGTCAGCAATTATTGTTACGATTTTTAGCATTCTTTTTGGTGTTGATAGGTGACGTGGACGCGGTTGAAATATATTTTGATATGAGCAAGGAATATTTTGTGCGGGTAGGAGTATTATACGTAACATCTATACTATATTAACAACTAAGTATGTATTTAAATTGAAGAAGAAGAAAAGTAGTCACAGTCGTCAACTTAGGTTGTATTTACACTCGCAGGGTGGTGCTGGCGCACGTAAAATATAAAATAGGCTCTTAACTTTAGGCCTTATGCTGTCACGAGATGCCACTTTCCAGCCACGTATGTGGCTGGTGATTTTCCCTAGTTTTTGTTAAACCTTGGAAAAAATTATTTGTAAATACTAATTATTGTACATCGGTAGCATCTCAAAAATAAATAAATTTATCTTACAGGAAAGAAAGGCCAATTACGCGTCTTTCCTAGCTTTACTTGGAATCTTCAGTAGCATCAAGGAGTGTCAAGATTTGGAAAAGAAAGTCCTCACCGGTACGAACTTTATTCACCGATATCCGTTAAAATACCGGTAATTCATTTTCCGTATGTGATAAATTATCACTTATAAGAATATATAAATTAACATAATCTAAAATTATTTTTGGATTGTACAGTGGATGGATTCATTACAACCTTGACATTGGAGCCTGGTGCACATTCAATCCCCAATGTGATTCATGTGTTGTTCGAAGGACACAGCATTGGTTCCAGAAGTCAGAAAATAAACGACCGGCTCAAGTCAGTCAGTATTTTAAGGCTGCTAACTTTGTAGTGGGATTCTTGTCAGCTTTGTTTATGAAAATTTTCATATGGTTGATTGGATTTAAAATCCTTCACCCGTTCATGAAAAAGGTAAAATAATTAAGAAAATACTGGATACAATTGAAATTTCGATTGTCTTCCTTCATATTTAAAACTCAATGATTTGGTTGTTTTAAAGCATCCAACATTGTTTGGATTTGGAGATGGAACCCCCCAAACAAGAATTTCAAAGAAACATCTTAACTCATTAAAATTTAAATTTATAATTGTTGGTCGTGGATGGAATTCGAAATTGACTGGCAGCAAGGATGATCACCCGAGCCCTCCTACTGTTACCCGTCGCGTTGAGGTGCGTAAGATGCCAGAATGGACGGATCTTTGGTTTGCAAATCAAAGATGCCCCCAAGTATTCCAATATATGGAGTATAATGTAACTAATTATATTTGGTAGGTTTCTGGTATTAATCCGCTTTATGGAGCATCGGGTTCCATGTTTCTTCAGTCAGCCCTAACAGTTTTACAAGAGAGGGAGAAACTTCCTGGAAGGTGAGGACATTGGAAAAAATCCGCCAAATTTTTATATTTTAAAATTCATACAATGGATCTGTAAAAGTCGCAATTGTTTTCTTTTCAACCATGCAGAGGTGGCGTGTTAACTCCAGGTGTAGCCTTCGCGAAGACAGGACTAATCCAGAGATTGAACTCCAACGGGGTTGAATTTAAAGTATTACAAGAAAAGGATTGTCAGGAGTAAATGATAATATTAACCATATAAGACCCTCCTCAAAATTGGTTCATGGATTTTTAACGAAACAAAGAGCAGAAGAAATTATTAAAATTCAAAATGAATATGTCATCATTATTTCAAAGATTTGTATGAATTTACAAAATTCTCTTTACAAGACTAGTAAATAAAATAAATCTTTCCCTGTGGAACTCACACCAGTTCTTTCAAACTGAGAGAGTTTTCTGACAAACATTCTGCCGTCTATAGAACAACATTTTGCATAACGTGATCAATAGCCTTGGGCTAAGTATCCGTATTCTTAATAAATAATAAATAATAATAAAATATTTTTAAGGTTAAGGTGATAACGTATGCTCCCCCATTGTTACTTTACGAACATCAAACTTAGACCTTAAGAATTATTGACACTACCACAACCATGTAAGTCATAAAGGATTAGAATCAGTTTGAAAAATATTTTCCTGCATTTAACTATGATTAAAAGATAAAAATTTCTATCCGATTTTTTTTAGCCAAAACTAATTATATATATAGTTGCTGTCAGTCGGAAATCCTCCTTAATCTAAGACTGGTTAATGCTGCGATGAAATGAATGTGGAAGAAATGACGTCCAAGATCCCCGCCAGATTCGATGTTTCCCCTTGAAGGATATATGTGCCGTTTAAAATGCATACAAACTAAAACCATAAAGTTTAAGTGAATGTAATAGGTCAGTCTACTCTACGTGTACTTTCAGAAGCAGTGCAACTCATATTCACATGAATCTGACACTACGAGGCCACGTAATAAAGTAGGGTACACTATATATTGAGTTAAAAGCTCTGAATAAACTTTGAGTTCGAGGATAAATCTCGTAGACCAATTTGGACTTGGAATATAGGAAATTCATTTAATGTACATAGTTAGGGTCCTGTATAAACCTACACATTTATATTAATATACACGTAGCAAATATTTTACAGCTGTGAGTGAAGTTAAGGTATTCCATCGAAAACTGTTAATGTGAAAAATTGTGAAAGTTCTGCTGCTGTTGGAGAGTCAACGTCATTGTCATTACGTGTGAAGGCTTTTAACAATCCACATTGAAGTAATCACCAACTAGAACTGGTTTCCTTCAAGCAATTATTATTACTGCTATAATTACATGAATTCATTCCATGGAATCTCAGAAGCCATTTAAAATTATACACCAATAATAATTATTATTGTAAATTATATCGAGCTCCAGTGAAAAGTTCCATAATATTTCCTGTACTTTGACAAAAACGCACATTTATCAAGAGTTTTGATTAAAAATTAAGAATCTGTGAAAATAGGGGATTGATTGTGAGGGGCAGATTGTTTGAGAAAGAAATATTTTGTTGAAACAAAAATCAAGAGAACATTAGTTCAAAAGAAGGGCAGCTGATTTGCAAGATTGTAGTGGAAAATTTTGAGAGGGAACAAACAACCCAGAATTTCATTTTTGAATTATTTTAGAATTTTGCTTGAATGTTAAGGAAATGAGTGTTTCGAGAAGACGTCGAGGAAGTTCAAAGTCGGAAGATACACCTTTAATTTCGGATTGGACCTCAACTTCAACTTTGAACGACTACGAAGATAAAGAGAACATGGGTCGAGATCGGACTGGGGAATTTCAATCGGCATTGAGGTCGCTTCAAGGGAGGGCACAAGTTAGACAGATCCAGCCCAATGCTGTCAATCCCTATGGGAACAACAAGGTTAACCGGAATTTGAATCAGTATTCGGAGTTCATGCAGATTGCCAGGTAAAGCAGTTTTAGAAGGAATATTATTTATCATATATGTGTTCGGAGTTGTTATTGTTGGAGGAGGTGGGAGTCATTGAAATATGAATATTTTTGCTGTGGATTTTTAGGACCATTGGCAAGAATATAAGTAAAACCTATAACAAATTGGAGAAGCTCACCCTGCGTAAGTTGAAATCCTTTCCATTATTATATAATTTCGTGTTGAGTGTTCGTTAGTGCGATTTTATCATTTTTTATTATTGGTTGGTATGATATTAAAGATATGAAGTTTTTTCATGGACTGGAACGTTTCATTTTTGATCTTTGACTATAATTTTGCGTATTTATTTAATTAGTACTTAATTTTAAATGGGATTTTTAATTCTATTACAGTTGCGAAAAAGAAATCTCTGTTCGACGACAAATCTCCTGAAATACAAGAACTGACTTTCATCATCAAAGAAGATATAAATTCACTGAATAAAGATATAGCTAAGGTTGGTTTCGACGGTTCACATAATTATTTTAGTTTCTTTGGGTATATTGTTAATTGTATTTGTTAATGTAGTTAAGAAATACATGTTATTATAGTTAAATGTATCGGCGGGTTTATAATGGATTTACAGCTTCAAAATAGTGCCAGAGGCAACCAGCGTCTAAATGGGAAGCACATGCAGTCGCATTCATCTGGAGTGGTGGTGGGCCTTCAGTCGAAACTAGCAACCATGTCAAATGAGTTCAAGCAAGTTTTGCAAGTTAGGACTGAGGTACATTGTTACTAAATTCTTAAACCTTTCAGTACAGTAGAACTTGCGCGAGTTCTTGTCTTTATTTCTCATGTATCTCATGTATAACAGTATAACTTTCCAATTTTCAATTATAGAACCTAAAAGAACAAAGACATCGGCAAGACCAGTTTAGTAAAGGACCCGTAGAATCTTCCTTACCCTCGTCCGCGAGGACGGGCTTTTACCAAGGTATTATTTTTTCTGTATTCTTTGATTCGGTATGGTGAATTATTTGAATTTTTTTAAAGATTTTTTGTCGAATTTTAGGTTCTGTGTTGTTTGCCGAAGAAAATCATTCCGGTAATGATGCTACTATAATAGATTTGGGAGATGGCTCCCCTCTAAGACATAGACAGTCACAACTTACCATGCAGGATGAGACTGTAAGTTATTTATTTTAATTGAAACTGTAAATTTTATATCCTATGTTGATTCACTCTTGCTTTGTTTTCTAATTTGATAATAATAATTAATAATTACATATTAATGACTGGTGTTTGTACTCACAGGAAGGGTACCTTTCCAGCCGGGCAGACACAATGCATGATATAGAGCAGACAATTGTGGAGCTCGGAGGAATATTTCAACAGCTGGCGTTTATGGTAAAAGAACAAGAAGAAGTAGTCCGTCGGATTGACGGATTGACGGAAGATGCAGAAATGAACGTCGAGGCTGCTCACACGGAACTGCTCAAGTATTTCCGCTCTGTGACATCCAACCGTTGGTTAATGATTAAAGTTTTTGGACTCTTAATATTCTTCTTTGTACTATTTGTTGTATTTATGACATGATGTTTGAATTATATTACTTCAGCTGGGGAGTCGCAAATTTGCGTCAAACAAACAAAGGTTTCAGAGAATGCCCGTATTTTAAAATTTCTAAGATATAGTGTAGTTTCATCTAAAAACGGATTCCTATTTATATTGTGCTTATTCAATCAAGAATAGTTGTAAAACCTTTTGGTATAAGAAAAAATCCTTTAGAGACATACGCATTGTAAATTGTAACATATTATAACAGTTCGACAATCGTCGAGTGTCAGCTTTCGCTCTGTGAGTTCGCTGCTTATTCGTTTTTCTAGAGAAAGAAGTTGGTTACCGTGTAGCCCGATGTTGATAGAGTATCAATTTAAAATCATGTTAATTTCTGTACAGTCAAAAGATAACCCAGTACATCATGCAGTGACTGGTTACGTCCAGTTTTAATACCCCAATTTTAAAACCCTCTATATTAGCATTAAATAGTTCCCTTAAAATTATTGATTGTGATTAGTTTTTACCGCCAAAAATTTCTATGTAGCGATTTGGATATTTAGAATGATTCATTCGAGGTTTTTTCATATCGACTCATTTACAAATGAGGCTATACATATAGAGAAATAAACAAGTTTCATATCTTAAGTGAACCTCCCGACCAATGTTTCAATTCATCTCCTGTTTAAATTTTCCAGGAATTGACTAAAAATAAAATAAAAATGTTGCTACAGAACACTCTTTCTTTTTGGCAATTTATAATGCAAGTCTTGTTAAATAGTTTCCATAGTTGTAGTATTTCTAGATACTAATATATTTTTTTATCGAATTTCAATTCAAATTGTATACATTTTAATTACTATTTCCACAAACTGAAAAATAATTTGGTGGTGGATCATCGGCACTGCTTCCAAAATTGCGTGCTCCAAGTTGGCTTCGGGCAGTGCTGCTTGAGATTTCTGCTGGTACACTAACCAAAGCCGGAAGAGTACAATTTCCTCCTGGGCACCCTCTACATGGCTGAACAAATTGTAGGCAATCATTGTCTCGCTCAAGATACTCAGGGTTGCTTCCTTGCTGCCAATGCTGATGGTAGGTAGGTAGCAAAATAGTCGGAGCCGTTGGAGCTGGAGCGTTGGTGCATTCTTTAATTGAAAAAAAAAACCTTAAGCATTCGGATTTTGCAGTAATACGCCTTGCATATACTGGTAGTATTTAGAAATATTTTCACCGTTTCCTCCAGAAAACGCTCGAGTACCATGTCCTGGTCTCCTCGATGGCTTGCAAACGCCGCAAAAAATGCAAAACGCTGCCACGAGAAGTGCACAAATGACCACGATTGTTAATAACCAATGCATCTTAAAGAATTTGTACGGGAGGGAAAATTTCACTACATTTTAGTAATGAATATTGAATACTTTGTCACAGCGGATTAAATATGAGTTTAAAAAATTTAAGCGAGCCCTTTTGAGAACGTGGGATAGTAATATTAGTAATTTTCGGAAGAGACACAGGTCACAGTAATCCTATCAACGTGTTGCTGAAAATAAATACCTGCACTTTTAAAAGCAAGAAATGCTACTGTTGATTGAAATTGCAGTCAAAGGAAAAATTTGACGTTATCTTGAGTTTCATTGCTTGCGACTCTTACACTACTCGTGGTAATTAATAGTGAAAATGGATCAGCATTTAAAGGTCTATTTTGCCTAAATGGAAGACATGATTCCTTCAAATATCCTGTTCCAGAACAGACCTAACCCTACCAGTATTAATTATTAGAAAACGTAGGTGTGCACCGGCAACCTCTACTTTTGGGTGATGGAAAGCTGCAAAAAGTGAAAAGCCAGTCTGAAATGATTTTATGCACGGAGTAAACTGGAATATTTTTTGTGTCTAGAATTTACATTTTCCCTGTTAGTGCGGTCTTTCCCCTTAAATCTAGGATCAATCTTGAATTACGTATACGATTTTGTATCATTCTCATGCTTTCTGTGGTTTTCCTTCCTACGTCCTGCAGATAACGTCGCATTGTTGGCAGCGGCAGCACCCAAAACGGTGCTGTCGAATGCAAGTTTAACTCACAGTAAATACGCTTGGTACTGTTTTCTAATGTGACTTTCATTTTCGGCTAGCCACTCGGCTTTCGTGCGAGCTTATTTTATTTTTTGATATATTGTATCTCCTACACAAATACTACAATTTCATTTGAATTAATTATTATTTACAAAAGTAGAACGTTTTTACGTTAGAAAATAAGATGTAAATATATGTTTTAGAAGTAAAAAGTATTGTTCATGAGTGAGTTACTTCATGCGGAAGTTCACTGCACATCAGTAGCACACACCAACTAAATAACTCATTATCAATTATGCACATTGAATATCCGCAGGTGCATGGTACTCCTTACTCGTCCATACTCCACAACGCAAACGCTCAGAGCTAGCAAAATACAGTGAATAATCACACATCTTACATAATTAAATTAAATATTATGAAATAGTAATAATAGAATTACTATGAGATTTGATAATGCTTATTCGAACTCCGGAGTGATAAGGTGGGGGCATGTCCATTACTCTTTAATTATGTGTCGCTGAAGTTAAAACCTATTTGATTTGCACCAT
>JAQFXU010004122.1:0-14238 GCA_034693705.1 Spatulosminthurus flaviceps
GCTTTCGCAATCGAAGGATCAGATTTGTGGCTAGCAGAGGCCACAGAAACTGTAGCACTGGCTAAAACATTTTTCATTGAAGCTTTTTCATTAGAACCTCCTGCAGGCGTTGTTGCATTTTTGAGGACAGAGGCAGGGTCTTTCAAGTTTGCTTTCGCAATCGAAGGATCAGATTTGTGGCTAGCAGAGGCCACAGAACCTGTAGCAATGGCTAAAACATTTTTCATGGAAGCTTTTTCATTAGAACCTCCTGCAGGCGTTGTTGCATTTTTGAGGACAGAGGAAGGGTCTTTCAAGTTTGCTTTCGCAATCGAAGGATCAGATTTGTGGCTAGCAGAGGCCACAGAAACTGTAGCACTGGCTAAAACATTTTTCATGGAAGCTTTTTCACCAGAACCTCCTACAGGATCAGATTTGTGGCCAACAGAGGCCGCAGAACCAGTAGCGGTGGCTACAGCCGAAGGAGGTTCCACTTTTGAGACGGGTGCCGGCTGCTGCAAGTTTGATTTTGCTGAAGAAGAATCTTCGTCAGTCGTAAGGTCGATTTCAGTACAAGCGACCACAGCTGCAGAAACCCCCACTTTAGGGATGGATTCCGGCGGATGAAGTAACAAAGAAGATGACAGGTTGTCTGTGGAGGCGCTGGCGACCGGGTCAGATAACTCAGCTGTTGATACAGTGGGTTTTTTGGGAATCTTTGAGCCTAAACTCGCTGAGAGCGAAAGTGATTGCTTCAGTTTCGACTTAAGACTTTGAACGTCTTTCATATCATTTTTTAAAACGTTTGCCTCTACGGGTTTCCTTTGATCAGTGAGGATTGTTTGATGCACTTGAGCCTGAACTTTGGCAACAGGCTTGGTTTGAGCAGGTTTCTCTGAGAGCAAATGTGATTGTTGTGCTGTAACAAAATTTTATTTGAACAATATTAGACCATAAGAATCTTATCTGATATTAAACCGACAATTAATGATTCTGTCTACGATTCTTCTGTACCTTCGCTAGTTCATAAGTATGAGAAACTTTTTTTATTAAGATGCTTACCGACTGCATTCTTGATTCTGTCATTTCCTTTATCTGGCTCTGGTTTAGACTGCTTAGCTGGAGAAGGTCCACATCGACTCTGCTCAACTGCTTTTGGAATTCCAGACTGAACTTCTATAATGTTTAACAAGTAAGTCAATTAAAATTAGTTGCACCAGTTACAGATCAGCTATAATATAATATAGATTGGCAATTAAAGCAAGACAAATGAGATGCAATAGTTATTTTCAAACAAACCTGTCGCTTTTGTCGTACATACATCTGGAAGTACAACGTTTGTCGCCTTAATATTTGTTTCTTCATCTGTGCCAACCTAAATCAAATAAGCACGGAAAATTATTCCCACATTAAACTTTCAAACTCACACACTCTAGTCAATAATATTAAAAGCAGTAATAATTACTCTCAACCGTATTTTTTAATTCCTTACATCAGCATAGTCCCGCTTTCTTTTACCGCTCTTAGAAACTTCGTTAAAGTAGCCCGTCAATACATTTGTCAAATCTGCACTGTCACTTCTGCTCGAAAATCCTATTCCCACTAGCTCGAAGTTACCTAGAAAAGATTCAAAAATAGTTAGGTAGAAGTTCTTCATCTTTCAAGCACTAATCATTTCTTTCAAACGGCAATAGTATCACTCATTTAAAGACAACCTTTCACATCTTGGATGTTCAATGTGAAGTACCGGGTGGAGTCCCACACAGGTACCAGGGTCTGCCCTGGATACTCATCAATCACAGCTTGACCATAGATAACCCCATCACGATCTTCCAGTTGTACATGGCATGAAGGCTCAGCCTTGAAAATTTCTATTTTCCCGTACCAGTCCGGGTTAGTCACATTCCAGTCCGAAGCTCTTCATTCAAAAATATACACAGAGACATTACTCCAGCGACTACACAGTTCGACAGATACTTTAAATATCTGTCGAATCTAACATTTAAAAATCTTCCTCAAATTACCCACTCCGAAGTGACCCATATTTCAAATAATAATTATTATTATATTTTAATAACAATTACATTAGCAACTCACCTATGAAGGTACCCCTTTTTCTTCTGAATGTTGTTCGGAATCTTATATAAAAACACTTCCGGCTTTGTGAGTAGCAGTTCGTCATCATCCATCCTTCTAAATTCCAACCTCTTGATCTACGCTCTTCAACCCTTTAGTACTATTTCTACCAACTCCCTGGAAAAAAATGTCCAATCTTCATTAACTTATCAACCCACATGTTACAAATAAAATTTTAAAAACTTGCCGACAAGACTTAAACAGATAATAAATATTACTACTTGATAAATGAATCATGAATTTAACAATAATTATTAGATAATTACTCAAAGCAAACAACTAAACGCACAACTACACTCCACACAGGCGACAAGCAAGCTCTATAAGTATAAAATTGGAAAGAAAACGAAAACCATTTTACTGAAAACAGCACTCACTCTCACTCCGATTCTCGAATAAACAAACTAGTCTAGGACTATACGACTCAGACCTTTTCACAGCACTCACATACAACAGTCAACAGATTGGGCGATTTCCACAGTCGTCGTCTCTCTATTTACTAACTGTTAAACTCTTTAATGGTTTTAGAAATGTTTCCCCCAAACAATCAAAAAACATTAACATAGACGAAATGATTATTGCCAATGCAATGTTAAAAAGCCCCGGCCCCGAACGCGAACGGTTCTGTATGGCTATAAAATATTGTAATGAACGGCTTCGACTAAAGTTTCTCTAGAAGTTGAAAGCTTCCTGCTATACCTTACCACACTGAAAGACAAGGCAAAGGCAACGAGAGAGAAGAGGCTTGAATATTCAGCTGCAATGCTGAAAACCCTCATTATAAAGAAAAGAAACGAGACTATAAATATTATACGCATAATATGCAGTTCCTTCAAAAACGAAGGCAGTGGTGTGAAGGGGTTTATGTACTTAATATGTATATATTATGTACTTAGAAAAAGATTAAGTATATGGCCCGAAGTCCACAGAAACTTTGACACTTCGTCTGCACGCTTACCCCCCAAAAATAAAAAGTACTTAATTTAAGACTTCGACTCACACTTTTTCGTGGAAATATCAACTCACTGTCAACTCATTGTCAGGTGCTCTGGAAATGGGGGGATGATATTTAAGTCTACTCCCTTAAATGCTTAAAATGCATACTTTCAGAATTTATATACAATGAGGCTTATGCTTTTGTGAGGAGCGGCTCGAATTCTACACTTTTTAAGGGTGGTGTTAGATAAAATATTTACCTACTATTTTTGCAAAAATTTCCCGCCCCTTTAGCAACAATAATTGTTGGCAACGGAGATAAAATTTTGGGAAATTTCGGGTGCAGAGAGATAAATAATTCTGCAAGGATAATGTCACCCCGTTTGAATTTCAACTTTGAACCCGGGATTGGACAAGCAATGTATAAAATGTCCCTACTACTTTTTAGGTAAGTCTGGTAAGAAAAATGTTGGGTGAAGTCATATTAGAGTAAACAATAACCATAAAACCTTGAATAAATCACGTTATTAAAATATATACAATTAAAAACACTTAGATTTTCAAGCTTCATGTCCCATTTGGATTCTAAATGCAATTAGTATTGATTTTGTAAGTTTCCTTTTTGCTCTCATAAAGATTTTGCGTTTCGATTTTGCAAGGTACAATTTTTCCATCTTGCTGCACACTTCGATTTTGACAAAAATGGAAATGTAAGAAAAATATTTTTATTGCATTTGAATCATTTTGGAAAATTTCAACCCCCTACCTTTACAATTGATATGGGTTACAAGCAGTCTCTTAAAGTACATTTCCACACAATTGGGTCATATGGAACAAACTCATTCCTACAGATATACTCGCGTTAAAAAGTGTGTATACATACTCACTGGGAGGGGCGTGAAAAAATCGGAAAATGCTGTTAAAATGTTGAAGATTATTTTGGGCTGCCCAAGAATTTACTAAACTTTTATATTGGCATAAGAAATAATTATTGACAAAATTATAAACGCCAAACTATTTGGGGATGGATTTTTTAATACTATGGTGATTCCATAGAAGATTGATATAGTCAGGTTATTGTAGACAGTCCAGATAACCCCTGGTGTAAGATCAATAACCTACGGCAATAAATTCCTGGTAAATGCTATAATTAAAACCATTAACCTTTCCTTTTACTTCGCCGACGCCCAGTAATCCTTTTCATCAACCGCAGTTACTTAAGAATAAGTATATTTGTCATCTGCTTATTTTGACCTTCGGGTGTTATATACAGAATGATGGAAATTCCAAAGAGAATTACTAGTAAGCAATGTATTTACAAACATTGCATGTTTCATTATGCTTCCAAAATGATATTCATTTGTTACAAGTGAGAAATGACCTATTCAATTCAACAAGTACCACATATGAGGTTATGCATAGTAGACATAAGTTGTTGTATCACAGATTTTGCAAGTGCGTCTTCCTTCTGGGCAAAATTAATGTTCAAAATGGCAAAGGATTAAAATGATAAGAAAAGCGTTCATTTTGCTCTATTGCTAAAGTAAATGTATTCCACCTCACGAATATCTGCCATTGACAGCTTATGTATGTACATATTTGTATGTGACATCAAACGCATTTCTGGGAATTAAAGTAGCAATTTATGTACTAATAGTTTCATCCATTCTCTCCGTTAGGAAATACTCCCATTTCCAATACAACATACACCTTTCCAGCGTTGATCTTATTTGCATCCCACGCGGAATTAATTTTTTGAGTTATGGCTCGTTCAACATGTAACATGTCAAAATTGCTCCACATTTTTTTCACCACTTTTTCTGAATTTTTTATAAGTTTAGACCTACACACACGGGGCAATTTTTAACAATTTGCGACAATACATCCTCGTGCTTTAGAAAGATCCGGAATAAGATTGCGTTCCACAACACAATTCAACACATTGTATATGCTCTTTGAGAAATTACTAAAGCAGCATTAATCATTGGATGACGAATCCAGTGAGTTAAAAAATACAATGACATCATTCGTGAAAAAGTATCAAATTTTGGAGAATTGGAAGACATACTTTGCAATAATATGGCCCGTGATTCTACTTCCCATCATAATAATGGGCGGCTCGGTGGTATTTATTTGATAAATAATTTCTTATTATATTTATGTATTATTAGATAAATTATAATGTGATGTGTCAATTTTATTAAATTTTATATGCGTGACTTAATCGTTAAAAAATTCCGAAACTCTACCATTTTTGTATGTACAGACAGCAAATTGTGCATATGCTGTGGCTCTTCTCGCTGGATTTTGGATGACAGAGGCAATCCCCATCCCTATCACATCATTAATGCCTATGTTTCTTTACCCAATTATGGGCATACAGTCGTCCGGTAATTAAATTTAGAAAAAAACATTAGTGCCTCATTCTGGTTAAAAAAAATTGGGTCTCTGCCGCAATGAAGTAGTCTTTAACGATCTCTTTTTAAAAAATTAAAGATATTTTAGCTCATCAATACCTCAAAGACTCAATTCTAATTTTTGTGGGAGGGCTTCTGATCGCCCTTGCCTTTGAATACAGTGGATTACACAAACGGATTGCTTTGCGAGTGATTCTCTTTACGGGAACAAGTGTAAAGATGTAATTTTAAAATTCAATGCCAAGTATAAATACAATGTACCAAATCTTCAATGAGGAAATATTATTTGGGCTACTTAAAATTGCAGGCTTATGCTTGGGATAATGCTTTGCACCATGTCCTTATCAATGTGGATGTCCAACACAGCAGTCTCTGCCATGGTAAAATTAAAAAGGCAACACAATTTTATTAATGAATCATTTTAATTTTAACTAATACAAATGCTTGTATACTTTTGCCCTTTAATTTTTCCAGATGGTTCCCATTATCATGGCCGTTTTAGAAGAACTTGAGATTGTAAATCTTATACATAATATTGTAGTTTAAAATAGTGGAACGTACTACGGAAGAAAGTGTAGCTAGTGCAAGAGCAAATGGTGATGGTTGCGTTAATTATTTATATTTTAGAGTTTACGACAAGCATACAGACAAGACCAGTTGGCAAATGCCCGTCAACATGAAAGTAATACGGAGATAGAGTTACAGCCCATAGGGAATAAGTCCGTGGCCTCAACATCAACCCGAAAAGAATCTTCATGCTCCACAACCACGGTTCCCCAAGAAGACAGTGTTGTATGCGCAACAACAAATTCGTTGAACAACGGTGAAGATGACATTGTTTCAAACGAAGAAGTTGCGCAAAAAAATAATGAAGTTTCTATGAGCAACGCCAAAAGATTTAGTGTCACGACTTCGGGAACTTTGCTAGAGCGTCGTGTGTAAGTTAGAATTTCTTTCATAATGCGGTCTAGAAAAATCAGTCTTTTGTTATTATTTTGTTCATCACTTCAGATCGGATGGGCAGGTCAAAATAGCAGCATTTATGAAAAATACTAGAACCATGTTTCTCTTGTCATGCTGTTATGCTTCTAACATTGGTGGAACCGGTGTTATCACTGGCTCGGGTACAAATTTGGTAGCAGTGGAATTTCTGGGCAAGTAAGTAGTTATTAGTCATTACATATATAAAAAATGGGGCATTTATTTAAAAAATTGTCGCGTACTGTACAGTTTGGATCCAAAACACCATGGTAATTACGCATCCTTAACATTCACTACTTGGCTTGCATTCAATATTCTTCCTATGCTGATCAACATTACTGTTGCCTGGATATACCTCCAACTAAGTTTCCTTGGAATCCCGGACAAATGGAAATTTTGGAAAAAATTCAACGAAGAAAATGAACTTAAAATTACACCGGGCATTGAAACCAAAATCAAAGAAATGCTACAAAAAGCTTATACTGATTTAGGATCCGTTACAGCTCACGAAAAAGGCGTCGCATGTTGTTTTCTTCTTGCAGTCATCAGTTTTATTTTTCATGATCCGAAAGTTATTCCAGGTTGGAAAACCCTTTTCTCAAAGAATGTATCCATTTCTACCTCAGCCTTAGCTGTTTCAGTGTTATTTTTCATGATACCCAGGAATGAAGAATTTTATACGGCAATTCGTCAAAGAGGTTAGGATTTATAATTATTTGACAGTTGTCGTCACTCCGCAACATTGAAGAACCATAGGAAATGGGAGTGCTAAAGGTAAATCATTGAATATTTTAACCTAGATTTTACTGGAGTCACATTTAAACCGTTGCTGGACTGGAGCTTCGTGCAGAAAAAATTCCCTTGGGGTGTTGTAATTTTGCTGGGTTTGTCAAAAAGAAAAAATTTCTATCCATTTGTGTTTGTCTTGTTGTCAAAGCAAAAGCAATAAATTAAAAACATTGAACAGGTGGAGGTTATGCAATGTCAAATGGGGCGAAAAAAGCAGGATTGTCAACTTGGATTGGCCAGAGCCTTAAAGCCTTAGCAAGCCTTCCTCCTGACGGGATCCTGGGGATTATTTGTGTTATGATAGCTTTTATAACGGAAATAGCTTCAAATACTGCCACCGCCACGATTGTTATACCGATACTTTTGGAGCTGGTAACTCATGTGCAAAAATAAATAGAATATGTTTATATGCAAGTATAGGTACTATTTTATAAATAATATTTAATTTTTGGATTTAAATAGTCGAAGGAGCTGAATATTCATCCACTGTACCTCACGCTGCCAGCAACGATTGTCTGCTCATATGCGTTTATGCTACCGGGTAAGGAAAAGACTTATTAATTCACGCACTCATTCATGGCAACTTACTGGCTCAAACGCGCTGGTAGAATTGTATAACTAATCACATAAATTTTGAGTGACAAGTACTTACCCACTTATTAGAAGAAAGCATAATGTTGTGCATCTGATTTTGTGGAAAATAGTTGCGACACCACCGAATGCTATTGTTTATGCTGCAAGTGACATGAAGGTAATGGATATGATCAAGACAGGATTCTTCATGAATTGTTCATGTGTCCTAGTCCTATACTTGTCCACTATAACGTATGGAAACTTGATCTTCCGATTTGACGAATACAATTACGTTCCATAGTGGTATTGGTATATAGTACTTGGGCATCGGTACTGCAATACTATATACTTATATAATATTTTGTAATAAGTAGAATATTGATAACTCCCATAGCTTTCAGAAATTAAAATACAATCAGCAAATAAGTACATAGTAAAAAAAACAAGATGATAGAATTCATTATTGCATATTATTTTTACGAACTTTATTCCTTATGCTTGTCAATTACATTCCTACATCCTACTTTGTACAACGCTATGCGGGCAAATAAGTAAATGATGTGACTTAATAATTCCGCTTAAAATAATTAGATACTATAAAATATTTTGTTGTAAATATTAATGGAGTATTGTGTAATAATTATATACAACCAAATAATACATAATACAATAGGTTTTTAAAACTGTTATGTGCCAATACGAGTTTAAAGACGAAAGAATTTTTTGGTTTGATTCAAAAGTTCTCATGGGATTTAAATGATTAAATGATAATAGTGTCAAATGTTACTTCGGCCCAGCTCAGCTTCAAACATCTGCAGGCACTTCCTGAAATGATTAGAAGACAAACCTGGTTTACTACTCACAATTGATAATAACAACATAAGCATTACAGAAAATGAAAACACATTTCACACTTGAACAATTAGATCACATAAATTAGTACTAACCAAACGGTATCATTCTGCCCAGTCCCTCTTAACCTCTCGCAGAGCTTAATCTGCTCGATCACAACCGGCAAAAGTTGTTCCTCCAAAAATTTTATCACTTCAGAACGGTAGACTACTTTCAAGCTGAGCATTGTAGAAAACAGTTTGAAGTATTTGCGATAATTCAAAGACAAATTACCCTCCAACTCTTTGCTAAATGCATCCTTTACTTTCAACACTAATACAGCAGGTGACATGGTGGAATTAGCAGGGTTTAATACTGAGCAGATGAGTTCACTGCAGGCAGGAAGTTCGGAATTGGTTCCACTGGTTCGGATTATCTTAAGAATACCCGGCAGGGAATATACTATCACAGGTAGCATATTTACGTTTCTTCGGCTGAAAAGTCCCAGTGTTCTTATGTAGTTTAAATTGGGGTTGGGTCTAGAATCAGAAGCTAGTAGCTTCAAGTTCGGCAATATTTCTTCAAGAACGGTGAAGTTGTCCGAATCAAGGGCCGATTTCATGATTCTCTGTATTCAGTTCAATGTACAATGTAAACACTTAAGTACTTACTTCTAATTAAAGTGTTTACTAAGCCTAAAATTCAGTAATGCGAATTGAATTTTTGCATGGCAAATAATTGAAAGTACCACAGCAGGATGGTTTTCAATGTTTCTTTGAATATAATCATTTGAAGAATAAGCCACGAAAGCAGTTTGAATAATTCCTTGGATCTGACGCTTCAGGTATGCATCAGTTTCCCAGAGTGGGTAAGACGTTGTGATGGCTTGGTAAACCTAAATTAAAAAAGACTTTTAATAACAAGTGACAGTGACGACGTTACTTACTAGCTAGCACAGACATTGTGTTTTGAGGTAACATAAGGATTTGAGATATAGTTAAAAGTAAGATTTTTTAGCTCTTGCTCTTACCTCCGGCAAATGCTTTAACCAAATTCGACACACACTGTCATCCACCATAAAATTCAGGACCTTTGCGTAGAAATCCAAAATGTGAACAGCCACGCAGGGAATTTTGGGGGAGTACAGTTTTGTGAACTTCAGCTTAGTTAAAACAATCTTTGAGGAATTTATAGTGGCCTGAACCATTCCTAAATTATCTTTGAAGGGCATCCAGTTGTTCTTACACAAATCCACTAAGCACTTTAAGATATCCTCTACGTCTTTTCTTTCCCAATCGGAACTCTGTGAAGCCTGAACGCAGAAAAGCTCCAACAAACTATCATTAGTGTACCCAAAAAGTTCACCTGTGTCATCCAAAACTTCAGCAGTTAACTTTCTTGGCACACTGACCCCAGTGCAGATTAAACGGACCCAAGCCTGCAGTAACTTCAGGTTGTCACAAACAATAACTTCTCTGAAATTCACAATCTTGTCAACATATAAACAGCTTAGTTCAGGATGAATTAGAACTTCCAAAGCAAAAGTGTCAAAGAACTTCGAAGCAGTGGCTTTTGAATGCCGATTTACGAATGTGAAATCCGCTGCAAGATCAGCTAAGGGTTCTAGATCTGTTTCTGTATTTTTTCTGTAGGCACAATTTTTGACGAAGTCACTGCATATCGAGTGTAAAATGTCAGTTAAGCTGTTTCTCGTGGTCGGGAATGCATTGATTTGCCACTGCAGTAAATTATGAACTACACGAAGTGTTCTATTCAGGTAGTCAGGCGATGCAGCAGATAGCCAGATGGGAAAATGTGTTGAAATAAGGTCTCCTTGTCCAAGGTCTTCAACAGAACTGTATTTGGGAATTGTATCTAAAAATTCTAGGTAGATCATAATGAGTTCTCGCTTTTTAGGATCGACCTGTAGTTTCGATTCCCGCAACATGAGTGCTGCGACTTGGTCCATAAATGGGGAAGACAGTGCGGACACGTTAGTAGATTTCTCCAGCAAAACTAAGTACATTACACTTTGAGCTGTAAGAATAGTGCGAGCCAAGGTATGATTGTTCTTCTTGGTCAGGGTTGCGTACAGATTTGAGTAAGAATTGCTAAAAGTTTTGCTCTAAGAGAACATAACATTTTTTCATTATTCAATCGGGAACAAAATAAATTCGTTTAGAAATAACATTTTGTAAACCCCGTTTAGATGTGATTTATTTTTTGAAACTTACAATGTTCAAGGTGTCTTCAACTTTTGCAGCGGCAATGGCAGCTAAATGAAGGGTACTAAGTCTGATAATCCCAATTTCCTTAAAATTAACAATCTTACTGTCAGGAAGCTTTAGGTAAATTATGTTAATTAATTTTTGTATCTTCTTTCCATTAGGGTAGAAGCGAACATGTCCACAAAATAAACGAACGAACTGAAAGAATTCATCTGTTTCAGGAATTGCACCTTCATCCGAATCTCCTATTAGTGATTTTATTAAACACAGCCACTTCTCTGGAGATTTCCAGTAGCTGTTATCTTGCACTGTTAAATAAATTTTATACAAACTATCAATAAATATTAGGATGAATGAATTATTCGCATAAAGCATAACAATGTACTTATAGCTCCTCATATACCAAAAATAAACCAGATTTACCTCCGGCATTTTTCTCTATCTTTCCAGTCCAAAAAGTCCAGAGACATTGCACAACACCCTCATCAGACCCCCAAAACGGTAGCAGTTTGTAGGTCAAGGCCATTACCTCACTCAAATGCGCCTTGTTGATCACGCAAGATTTCACCAATTCCTTGACAAAATAATAGCAATTATTTTGATCTTCCATGGAAGAAACCATAAACTGGCCCTTAAGATCATAATGTCCCAATGGAGCCAGATTGACCGTTAGCCAAAGAGGAAACAGCTGGTCACTGGATTTGTCGAACCGATTCAGGGCGGACGTATAAAAGTCCCAGAATTCTTTCTAACACACACAAAATCAAATCAAACCTAGACATGAACATCTTTTCTCATGTAAATCATAATTGCTCAAAGTAATAATTAACATCCTTTTACAAAGCCATAAAATTTTTAATCCAAGAATTGCTAATTGTTACAATTGAGTTAAAACATGCTTTAACTTACTCCCAAAGGTTTAATCTCATCCACAACATGCTTCACCATGGTCCACAACTCTTTGACACAGTAACAGTTGAAAGGAACCTTATTATTTATTTTCGGACTCCACTCACTCATCTTTTCCGTTGAGAACTTGAACCACGATAGATAAATTAAATCATCTAACACCCAGTTTAGTACATCCGGATTCACTCCCGACAGAATTATGAAGAACCACCGCAGTTCAAATTGTAAATGAAAAAAGTGATAGTAGCTAGACGTGCACTGCGAAATACAAAAAATCATTGACACTTTTTTTTACACAAAATCAATACATACTTATTCAACTGCAAAAAAAACACTCCTACTTTATTCCCCTCCTCAAATCCTCCATGACTCTTCAAAGATGCAGGCCAAGTTTCAACCTTCTCCAAGGATCTCCTCAGTCCAGTGAAAGCATCGGTGAAGTCTGAATAACTTTGTCGCAAAACATTCAAGTTCTTCACCACAAAATTTAGGAAATTACAAATGTCTTTCCGTAAATTCCATGGCTTCAATAGTTCCAGATATTCTCCCTCCGAATCAACTTCAAAAGTCGATGTTGGACATGGTCTAATATAATTTTCTAAAGTGTAAATATTTTTACGACACATCTGAATAAAAATCTTTCCAGATACAGGTTCAAACGGGAAATTAAAAAACTTGTAGCGACTCAACCCATCGTCCATATCAGTGTCATAATTCTCAAACGAGGCATTCTTATTCAATATTTTTATTGCCATGATCAACTCCCCCCCGGCTAACAATCCCGACGAGCTAAACGTCGTGTCTGAGGGGCGTACGGGTCCTTTACACTCGAAACAATATTCTGTCAAGTATTAAAAATATTTTAATAATTTTCATAAGCACATAATCAATAATTAACTTTAAATAATAACCACATTAATATTTTCAGATTCATATATACCGTCAGTATTAAAATTATTTCCTTTTGTCACTCGCGCAGAGTAACCAATCACAGGTGAGCTTGGTGGGGTCTCGGAGTCGAAATCCAAATCCATCTCCATCTTTCACCAACAGTGTTTTTACAATTTAATTTAATTCTCAAGCTAAACATGGAATAAGTAAGTAATTACACAACTATATTGAACAATAATAATTTTTATTATTCCCCTTTAAGTAGTTTCATCCACAAAATAATCACAAACTCTGTGCATCAATTTTCACGCACAAATTCTATCCATATTTTAAATCGCAATGCCACTTTTAATTTTAAAGAAAGTATTAAAGTGCATATTTTGTCACAAAAAACACATGTTCCTTCACTTTGTCTGACACTGAGTTGTCAAATCGTACTTGAGAATCGTTCATTGCATCAATAGACCACACACAATAATTACTAAATATCGAACACTGAGTAAATTCAACGTAGGACACGGACGATTGCTGAGTGCGGAGTGTGTTAATGTTGATTAATAATCCTTGTTACCTTGGTCTTTAGTGACTTACCTCGACACGAACGTAAACGTAAGTGACACACGTTCATGTCAAAACGGGAGGGAGTCATTCTTTTACACAAGTCGGGTTCGGGTTTATTAGCTTTTGTTTGTGTGCTACGCTACAGACAGACAGATAACTTCTTAGATATATAGCTTTTAGCGGCAGCAGCGATTCTAGTAATTTTCCCGCTGAAAAACTCGAAACTTGTATTACTGTGCCGATGATGATTTTGGAGGGACTACATGTGTCATTGAAAGTGAACATGTGGAGTTCGATAGCTTTCGTCACTGTTTCACTCAGCGAGTTCAATCCTGACTGATCGAGAATGAATATATAAGCGTTCGAGGCTCGAGGTGGATCTTGAGGGGGGCAACGAGACACATATGAGAGGTTTTTGATGTTTTAATTTGTAGTAAAGCACATACATACGTAATAAAAGCTGCAACGAAGCCAAAAGCTTATATATCTATACCTTTTGGAATTTTGATAATCACCGTCACTATATACCGTCAGATATAAGTACTTATCATTAACTACAGAATATAGTGTTGGCATTTTCATTGGGGTTGTATGAGACCACAAAATATCTGCTCAATTTTAAGCATCCATGTAATCCGGCGAAATTGTTGATGTTTCTTCTGCTCAGGTCATGGATAAAAGTAATGCAACTGAGGAGATTTGCAAGAATTTTTGGATCAAGCCTCGTCAAGCAGGAAGGGCAAGACGAAAGAAGTGGTCTGACTTAATCGAAGCCGAGATATTCTACAAGGGACAAATCTTCTGGCGTGTTGTGAGTGCTACATGCTTAAATTGGTGTTCAATTCACCCTGCTTATATCTTCAGTAGCCATGCTTGGCTCAACGAATTCCTCCAGACCAATTTAGTCACTGATGAGACTGAGAAGTATTTATTTGAAGTTGCCATGGATAAATCAAACGGGCCCCAGAAGACTGTCGGTGGAGGCGATCACAAATGTTAACCAACAT
>JAQFXU010004123.1:0-14238 GCA_034693705.1 Spatulosminthurus flaviceps
AAGTGAAACTGAAAATTTTGCCTCAAAAATGTGGTTTTTGCATGTAGGGACTCGTGAAACTTCGAAATCCCCATGTTAAGCGCCATTTAAATTTCTTAATTTTGGATTTCGAGTAAAATTTCGAAATTTCACGAATTTTTAAAAAACTGAAAACTCAAAATGCAGGGTGGCAGATGTAGTACCAAGGAGTGTAGGGGAGGTGTACTAAGTGTTTTTCATGAAAATTTGAAAATCCCTTGGGGACATCATATGACCCAACCTTGTGAGTAACTCAGGGAAATATCTGTTGATTGAAGGACACTCCACGTAGCATTTCTTGAGCCAACTCCGCAGTGTCCATCGATCCACTTCCTAGAAAATTGTAAATAATCAAGAATAATAAAACATGGAAATGATTCTAAACTGACGTGACAAAATTAATGAAACTTTGTTTCCAAGACAAGCATTGTTTTTGGGAATTATTAATGAAATATTTGGAAAGGGCAAATTTTGGGAAAAACTTAATTTGAGGCAAATCACGTCTCGGATTCGCGCTCATTTTTAAACCTCTAAGCTTACATTGAAGTCATATTTGTATTTCTCTAAGACTCGAGTGCAGAGCTGAAGAATCCAACCCATTCGGATTAATTCCTTTGGCAATCCCAACGTCAATTCTTTTATTTCCCTTAAGACTCTTTTGGTCCTTGATTTGGGATTTACGTCTATTTTGATCAAAGACACAACAAGATTTTCCTGGGCGTTCCATTCTCTCGAACTGAGCAATCTTTTAACTTCATCTCTCACCTTCTTTTTGTTTGCAGTTAGCGATAATTCAAAAATCAGGGAGGGCACGACCAAATTTTCTGAAATAATTTTCGTCTCTTCCTGGATTTTTATTATTGATAAAATGTGACCTCGAAATTCAGAGTTATCATCGTTTGTGGCAAAGAAGTCGGCAATCAACTGGAAAGCGTGCGTTGGTAGGAGAAGAACTGATTTGCTTTTCCCAGCGCTTCTTTGGACGAGTCGATGGATTCTTATCATGTCGAAGTTACCATCAAAGAGTCTGTATTTGACTTGAACTGATTCGATTCTGATGAGGAAATTGGACTGCAACAACTTCAGCGCTCTTTTCACTCGCAACTCCGAATCGCCAACCGAAAAATTCACACAAATATTTCTTTGGGGATAGAAGATTGTTCGCCGGAAAATTCCATCGACGAGTCCAACGTAAATCTGGTCTGGGGCCAAAAGGGAAAGAATACTCAAAATCTTGGCCGCGTCTCTTCCCGTCTCTTCCACGAGAAGAAGTTTCCGCATTCTTTCGTCAAAAATCTTTTGCAAATTCCACTCGTACTTTTCTTGCTTCGTCAGTTTTTCCAACGGTTGCTCTTGCAGTAACTCCAAATAATTCCTAATCCTCTTTTCCACTTCTCCGAAAGATATTTGATGTTCTTGAATTGCTGCTTCGTTGCCCATGAGGGAAATTCCGAGAGGGTGGCCCTGGACGATGTGAACCAATTGGTCGATTGTTGTTGAGAGAGAAGCAGGAATTTCCAGGCCCTCGATGCCTAGGTATTTTAGAAAGCACACCCTTGACTCTTTGTTGCTCAGTCCAGCCAAGTCAATGATTTCGAACTTATGCTCCGATTGGTGGATACTCCAATCATTCCTAGTTGTCACGATAAAGACAGGCTTTTTGCATTCGTAGTCGGGGAGCAAATATTCTTCTAATCCAAAAGATGAACCTGATTCGGATTTAAGCGACTCCGCGTTGTCCAACATGAAGATTGTCTTGAAAAAATGCTCTTCGAGGAGGCGATAAGTTTGTGATGCCATTAAATAGGAAGTCTTTTCTCTTTCCTTTATCGGAACATTCAAGAGACTCAGCAATTGGTGGAAATTTGAATCCAAGGTCGTCCTTGATTGTGCATCGAACCAGAAGATGTAGTTAAATTGTTTCTTCATTTTATGTGCGAGGACCTTGGCAATTTCACTCTTCCCCATCCCTCCAAACCCGGAAATGACAATCATGTTTTCGTAGAAATCCTTAGGAATTTCACGGCAGTTCTTTACGAAATCCTCAAGTTTGCCAAGTTCTTCCTTCCTTCCGAAAAAGTTGTACTTGACGGAACTTTGTAAAGTTTGGGAGGGATGAGTCTTGGTCTTTTGGCGACAGTCAACGAGCAGCCGACATAATTGTTTTGTTCACCGTTATTTATTAAGTCCCTCTTTGCCGTCGCTGCTACACTGATATCCGTTGAGGCTGAACGTTTAGCCATATTTTAAAAACTAGCGCTGGTAGGCACTCCCACAACTGAAATCAGGGCTTTTCTCTGTAAAAAAAACAATGATTTTGGTCGTCATGAAATCCAAAACAAATGATTTAAATTTCATGTTAACATTTAATTTTGTAATCTCGGGAACGTTTTTCACCGACTTTTCCACCAGTTCAAGGGGTTAAACCAAATTGCAATATTATTAATAACAATATTGGTAAAAGTAATTGAAATACTAAAGTTGAGGTTAGTATAAAACCGTGTTTTCACAACATTTTCAGACACGGGATTTGTTCACGGGAGACATTTTACCCCTCAAATAAACCACTTAATAAGAAGAGTTGTCTCTAATGTTGAGTGCAATTATGAGTGGCTTCTGTAAAAAATTCAGAAAGGGTATTTGGGTAATCAAATTTTGCGCACATTTGGTAACGCAAGGTCATAAGTTTGGATTTTCTCACATCTCTCACTCTCCTATTACAGCTCTAAATGCCTTGCCTTGCTGTGACAAAATAGTAGGGTCACTGGCTCTAAAAAATTAGCATTTAGAAAAATTAAGGCAGTTGAACGCAATTCATGTGGGCAACGTTGAAATGATTCTTGCATAAAAAAAATCCATATACAAATTTTACTCCCTCCCAAATTTTTCTGTCAAGGTTTTGTAAAAGTGGTCAAATTTCTCTTATTTTTCTTTTGCACTTTTCCCACTTTTATGATAAGAAATCCAAAGATTTTGATACAGTTATAATTTTTGGTCCCACCAAAAATATGTAGTTTACATGGCACACATGACCTCCGAATGGGGGATACATTTGTAATGACACAACTGCAGTTGCGTAAATGACTAGTCAATAACCATTCACAAGCCATTTGAATTTTGTGTAGCAAAGTGAGTCCTAGTGGAAATAAACTACAATAAAAATTTAATAAAATGAAATTGACTCAAACATTTTTTACCTCTAAACTACTCAAGTTGAAACTTTTGCTAATTGGATTTTTTCTTGAAATTCCGTAACATGTTGAACCAAGACAATTTGTTGGAATTATTGCAGGAATGCTTGAGAAATTTTCCTAGAAAATATTCACACTTTGACGGAGACAATAATTATTAAATTATTATTATTACAAGAAAATAATAGGAAATGATATTTGACCGCACAAGTAGTTGCTCGTGCTTTAAAATTATCACAAACCTGGAAATTTTTGAATCGAATTGATTGATTGCTCTCAAACTTTTTGTCAGCTCCAGCTATTCGTTGTCATTGAATTTTCAATGAAAAAAAGGATGAAAATTCTAAATTTGCACACAATCAAAATCCAGACAAGGAAGCAAATGAAATAGAAAAAAATTAACCCCAAAAAGAATCAAGGCAAATCTATAATCTGAGCTCTTGAGTTGAATTTAAATAAAAGCGGTAGATTTATCCTCGATCAGATGTTTTTGAGTAGGAAAGCAAGTCATTTAGTGAGTGCAAATATTCAACTTCAAGGTCTCAAATCTGACGTAAGAGCTGTTGATAAAAGTGCAGCAAGCAAAAATGCATGAGGAAGCAGTAAGTTATTAGCACTGCTGCGTCAAGTTGTATGTGGATGGCCGTGGCGAGGGCGAGCATACTATTTTTCCAACCCTTTCATTCACACATTTATACATAAGGGAATTTGTATTTGCAAGGGATGAGCATTTTGTGAATGGAAAGAAGAGGGGCATGTTAAAGTGTAGGAGCAATGACCGCAATGGTAAACAAATGAAAGTAAGGAAGGACACGTGGAATGAACTGATAAAACATTTTCCCACTGTTTAAGTGTGAGTCTCTGCTCGCACTGGGACTGGACACAACACGATAGAAGAGACAGAATGAAGGGGAGCGGTGGATTGAAAGTTCCATGGAATGTGTGGCTTCGGAACAAAAATAAATAGAATCCCAAGCGTGTCTACTCAAGAGAGGAAACCAATCCTAAATTAGAAGAAAACTTGGTGTAGGCGTAATAAATATTATTGGCATATTTAATTAAATTTCATGTGGACAAAGGTTCGTAAAAAAAGGTACAAATTCTCACAGTGCCGCACAAGCAAACTATTTTACATTCAATTATTAGCCAGATTTTGAGGTGCTCCGATCCGCGAAGAAATAGCCCTCATCGTCTGATTCTTCTGTAGTTAGAGATTGGATCCAAGATTTTTTTGCTCTTGAGCAACATTCGAGACGGGTGAGGTTGAGGAAAGTTTGGAACAGTTTGAGTCTGAAAGCATAATAATTTATCGTCTGAAAAATTGGACCCAAGATTTTTCTAGAAATCGAAAGTAACGTGATTGGATTTTTTAATATTTATTTACACTTCCATACTCACATGCTTTATGTTCCCATCCCAATAAAATTAGTTTTCCACACTTTAGAACGTCGAGATTGAGTGGACTCGGGTAAATAAATTACAGGTTGATTTATTTATTGGCCAAATCTTTTGTACGTGGTATCATGAGCAGAGAAAAACTCATGAGGACACGTACAAAAGATTCGTGTAGTCAAGATTAGAATGTGTAGGATTTGAGTAATCCCTCAGGCTTCGGTGATAAAAACTTAAATAAAATAATATTGGAAAAAATTGCAAATTTTACATGGATTATATGACATAATTTAGAGATACATTATCATTTTGATTATTATCAACACATTTATATTTACACTGGAAAGTATGTTGCGAATTTATTTATTGTTGGATGTTTTTAATGTTGCGATTAAAATTGGAAGCTTAGAAGACTCGTTCCAAATTAAATGATGTGCCCTAGTCAATGAATAGCTTAGTAGTCTGAGAAAGTGGGAAGAAGTTTGAATGCTCAAGTAATTGTTTTAGTGTCTTTTTTCGTTGCAGATTATGGCCACTTTTTCCGAAACTGCAATAATCTTATTGTAATAGGCATGATGAAGTAAGGAATTTCGGATGTGACGAGGGAAGAATTCTTAATTTACAGCTGGAATTAAACTTGTAAGTAAAGCGGAAGTTATAGAACGGACAAATTTGTTTTTCCTCTTCCTTGTTTTCCATAGACTTTATAACCACCCCCCCCCCGACCTAGAAAATTAAAAATTGCTTTTTTGGTCATACATAAAAACCCAGCACTTGACAAAAATTTCAATTTCTCCAAGCAAAATCACAGGCATTTAAATATTGGGCTAGCCAAAGTTAACTTAATGTTCCAAAAATGTACCATTAAGGTGACTCTTGCAACTTTTCCGTTTCCACCGGCTCATGTTTTTCCTCCTGTAAAGTACCAAATGGAACTCAACGTAACCAAAACTCTGGTCAATGGAGAGATTACATTTTGGTACCGGCCAATTTTTACACTTAAACTGAATTTGAATTTGCTCAAAACTCTTAGTAATTAGAAAATTAGTAAAACTGAAACGGGAATTGCCATTCACTTGTAATGTAAACAAAGATCCGAGAAGCGGCCAATAGAGCACTGACTTTAATAGATTTGGGCCCTCATGGGAGTGGGCTTGGTCAGTGCTGAAAATACACAGTCGGATCTGCAGCCTCAGTCCAGAAGCTAAAGTATCCTTTTCACCGCTGCATCGTATAATTTCCGTACAATTTCCAGAGCAAATTCGGTGATGTCCTCAGAATCCTCCGACTTTTCCGCATCTCTTCATTTCAAATAACCTTTTCAATTCAGTCTGGATAAGAAAATATAAAAATTTACACAAATCATATAAAAAATCGCTTTAAAGAAAAATTTTATTTTATGAATAATTATCAAGGACCTACAATGAAAATCAGCTGCTCCAGATATGGAAAATGTCCTTCCATGAGTCCCTTCTTTGGGAATTGCAAGGGTTTCAAATATAAATTTGTGTCACCCGAGGAAGGGGAAAAGGAGGGCATCAATCCCAGGAAGTTCCCATGGTAGTCAAGTTCCAACTCAACAGGGAAACTGGTCTTTCAATTTTTCGGTTAAAGCCTCCGCAACTTGGCTCACGTTTTTGAACTTTCCTCACGGAATTTTCCATGTCAATTTGTTCTTGTTCCCTTCCGTGAAAGTTTCACGTGTGTGTGGGGAAATAGTGAAGTTTCTCAGGGTCTTCGGGTTTGAGTCCAGTCATGTTTTTCCCCACTATTAATTGGATACATACCCGCTATCACTTTGACCCTAATTGCAATCCTTTTGAAGTGTATTTTTCTGCCACAATCAACTCTTTGGTTCACATCCCAAAACTGACGTCACGGAGCTTGAGCTTCCTGTGAAAAGAAAAAACCCTGGATTTTGGAATTCCAAAGTTTTAATGTGTTTACATTGTATTTTTCTGCCACAATCAACTCTTTGGTTCACATCCCAAAACTGACGTCACGGAGCTTGAGCTTCCTGTGAAAAGAAAAAACCCTGGATTTTGGAATTCCAAAGTTTTAATGTGTTTATTTATTATTTTTATCATCACGTTTTTATCCTCATGTTCACTTGACAATTCATACCGCCGGTGAGAAAATGTACTTCCCTCACAACTGCAGGTCCATAAATATCTCTTCAGCAACCTTTCACAAACGTCAGTTATGTACGAAGCTGAGCCCTCATAAACTGCGCTAAAAAATTAAATAATAATTCAAAATTTTATGAAACATTATTTACCTCCAAACTCCAAACGTTTTGAGATTATTACCACTCGTAATTGGATTTTGCTTTAAATTCTGTAAAATTTTGAACGAGGAAAATTAGTTCAAATAATTCCAGAAATACTTTATAACTTTCCTACAAAATATTTACGATGTTGCACATTTGTCGAAAATTACATGGCGGAGACATTTAGGCCCAAAACTTATTTTTAATGTGGTAAAATTGCCACCAACCTGGAAATTTGCTTGTGGATTCATCCTCGATTAATCAAAAACTTGGGCGGATTCGGTACCAAAATGAGAAAAAATTCAAGCTATATAGGTCCTATTTTGTCCGCAAAATCATATCCACCGAGCCAATTCGTGTCTTAAGATTTTGAATGAAAAATGAGGGTGGAAATTCAAAATTTTTAACACAATAACACTCACCTTAAGGTCCTCCAATTGGAGAAAAAATTAGGAATATTTAAACCTAAAAGAAGAATAAACCAAAAATATATAGCTTGGCTTTTGACTTGAATTGAACTAAAGCGGCAGATCCGTCCACAGTCATATGTTTGTGAGGAGGAAATTTTTTTAATTTAATGTGTGTGGAAAAAGTTGAAATGAATGTCTCATGTGAGAGCACGAGATAAAAAAGATGAGTGGAACAAGTAAGGAGTGGGAGCAGAACATTTCAATAACAGACACAACAAACAAGACAAGTGTAGAAGTGTGTGAGCCTCTCTTTACATTTTACACGAGGCACAACACGATGAGAGACAGAGGGAAGGAGCACGCGGGATGAGTTGTGTGCATTCCCAATTGTCTCTGTGGTTTCTGAATGAAGAATAAATAAAGGACAGAATACTCGCTCAGTCGCACCTATTTATGAACTTAATATCCTTTAAACTATTCGCCTTATTTCTTTTCCTCTACTCCCAATAACTCCAACTCAAACTCAACAGCTTCAAATTTCTCCCAATAGTAACTCTTTTAGTCATTTTTGACGCTGATGTTTAGTTTTTGTTGTTTGCAGCATTTAACGGTTCTTAAAACTAATTAATTTATCCTAAGTACATAACACCTTCAACCTAAATTCCATCGTTAAAAAATCGAGAGGATTCGTTGGAAAAAATTTTCTTCTTAAAAATCATGCTTGAAAAAATTGAGACATGCAATTTAAGGTGACAAAGACTTGGTGGGTCAGTTTTTGGGAAAGCTACAGCTAATATGATGCTTAAAATTCCTCAATAGTTATCATTCCCTCAACCGTTATTGTCAACAAACTTGGGAATCTTTGTAAAGTATTAAATTATGAGCCGGTTAAAATGTCCATGGGATTTTACATGTAACTTTTGGTCTTCATGTTGTTATAGGGCAGGAGTAACGCACGCGTCCAAAGGAACTAAAAAGGGGGGCGATATTTTTGACAGAACCAAATTCAGCATATAAAAATTCAAAAAAACGTGTGGAAATTTTCAAGGCTATCAATGTCCAGGCAATATACTCCGCTTACGGGATTTTTAATAGAAAGGGAAATATTTCATAGTTGCAAAACAATCTCCTGGTCCTTTCCAAAGCTTGGAAGTTTGGGGAAATAAAATCAATGTGGCTCTTGCCTTGACCTATGCAGAGGGCTCATGCTCCCTTCCAGTTTTTGTCATATTAAGGCTCTGCATCGGATCGGATACATCCGATCGCATGCGGGCTGGATGAAAATCGGATAGGATAAAACGGGCGTTTATCCGATCCGAAAATTTTCGGATCGGGATAGGATAATTTTTAATTTTTATCCGAAAATTTCGGTGAGGAAAGGATGATGATTTCAATTGTTTTCGGGCATTTTAAATTGAAGAATATTTGTAGTCATTGGAAAATTATCCGCGGATCGGATAGGATGTTTCGACTATTTATCCGCTTGGATCGGATATGGTTTTTATCCTATCCGCTTTTTTGCGGGAAGGATCGGATAATTTTTAAATTCTCTCCAAGCGCATCGTATAGGATTATTTGCAAAATTTACCTGAAATTTTTGGATAAGATACGGATAGGATAAGAGAATTATCCTATCCGTGCAGGGCCTTATCTCATATGCACCCGAAGTGATTTCAACTTATAATGAACTTTTAGCTTGAAGTTGTAGGGGTGAGTAATGTTCAGGAATTTTTAAGGGAATAGTTTGGATTTTTCATGCCCAATCTATGGGAGGAAATTACGCATAAGGATATTTCCCAAAAAATAAGCGGCTCACGCGCATTTTCGTAGTTAAAAAACTTACAAGAATTCACATATAAATTTATAACAATCATTAATAATTTGTTCTATTTGAATCCTCCATTTCCACACAAAGTGGGAGGCATTGAACATTCATTTTCTACAAATTTAATTTCCTGTCCCAATGAAGTTAATCATTTTGTAAACTAAGATAATTGGCATAGCCGTTACAACGAGGTTTGACTTTAATTGTTTACGTAGCTCATAACAAGATGGAGAGTGCATATGTATAATTATTTTAAAATTACTCAATTCAATAGAATGGACATTTTAGAATGTTCTTTACGATTGCTAATCTTAACTTTATGATTGCTATATTATTCCATTACAACTCTTAGGACTCGTTCTCTTGTAGAACAACCGCTGCGCTGGGGAAATTGTCGCCTGCTTAAGTGATCAATTAAGTGAAGAAAATCATTGAGTACATCAACAATATTCTGACAAATTGCTCGATGCACTTGTGTATTTATTAGATATTTATATTTAAATTCACCCTCAGAAGGTTCGCAAATAATTGAATATTCTCACATGTTCTTATGTCCATACAACAGCAAGCACATTTTATAGGCATTTATTATTGGAGTTACATGCTTCAGAGATAACTGGGTACGTAGAAATTATCATTTGATGCAAAACTCATTACGGGTTAAATTTGGTGAAAAATGCTCTGTATTATTGAGCTTTTAATATTGAGCCTCCTTTTTAAATGTTTTTTGCTACAATAAAAACTTCTAGGAAAAAATAATTAGATTAACTTTTCTTTCTTGATTGAGGTGCTCAGATTTACGAAGAATTTTCTTCGTCTTCTGACTCACCTTGGAAGGATTCGTCCTCATCGGCTGAACTTATATCTGATAACAGAGTTTGGATCCAAGACTATGTTGCTGTTGAGCAATATTCCAGATTGGTGAGTTCCACGGAAAAATCTGTGACTCTGAAAGTGGAAAAATTGTTACTTCATTTAAAAATTGAGTCCAAGATGAGTGTCACTTGATTTTTATACTTACCTCATGTTCCAATGATACGAATTACTTCTCCACTGTCGAAAAATTTGTGATCGGGTAAAAACGGGTAAACCAATTACGAGTTGGTCCACAAATTCGCCGAATCTTTTGTACGTGGGCTCATGAGCAGAAAATAATCCCAACCAGATTCTAAGCAGATGCGCAATTCCATTTGCCTACAAAAAGCAACCAGGTCATTTAAATCCAAACAGTTCTTCATTTTAAAAGCTTGAGTATCTATTTTACCAATTTCAAGCCGTCTCCTTGCGTACATTCACTAAAACCGAATTCGGTGATGTCCTTCAAATCCAGGGCAAAATCCTCCGTCGCCAACAACTTTTCCCGCATCTCTTCATTTTCAATAACTAAGGAAACGCAGTCTGGAAGAGAAAATACAAAATATTGACACGAATCACATACAAATATTTTCTTGACAAAGAATTGGATTTTATTAATAATTATTTAGGTCTTACACTGATAATAATGAGACCTGTGGAAAAAGTACATTTGGAGTTCTCTCGTTGAGAGTTTCAGGGATTTTACAAATAAATTGGTTTCACCAGAAGATGGAAAAAAGAAGGGCACCAATCCCATCAAGGTAATTCCAGTCCAGACAAGATCATCCTAAAAGGGGAAAAATTGACATTGCTTTTTCGAATAATTGTCACTTGTCAAAAATATTTTAGCAAGTAAATTGGGTGAATATTTTCCATGGATTTAAAACGGGTGAAGCAATTGTCGCTCCAAAATATTCAATTCAGAAAAAGTGAAAACAATTTTATTTGATTATTTACTTGTCATTTGACACCAAAACCACCATCGCTGTCTTTCACTGGTATTGGAAAAAACTTTTAAAACAAATTCCCCGTCGTTTGAATCAGGAACAGAATCGTTGTTTTTGTAAACACACCTGAGCAACCAAAAGAAAAATCTGTTTATTGAAGAGCACTCCACGTAACATTTTTTGAGCCAGCTTTGCAATGCCCTCAGATCCCGTTCCTACAAAAATTGTACACATAACTAATAACCAACAATTTTTTATATTATTGTTTTAGAGAAGTGCAAGTGTTAATTCCAGGTAAATCCCGTCTCGGATCACTCCAGTTATTTTTAAACGTACGTCATAGTCCTCAATGTAGTCTTTCAGCACTTGAGTGCAGAGCTGAAGTATCCAACCTCTTCTGATTAATTCTTCTGGCAATCCCAGCATCAATTCTTTTATTTCCCCTGAGGATTTACGTCCATTTTGATCAAAGAAACAACAGATTTTTCCCCAGCGCTCCATTCTCTGGAACTGAGCCACCTTACAACGAGATGTCTCCCTTCATTCCAGTAGCAAGTAAGCGTGAATTCAAAAATGAGGGAGAGTACGGTTAAATTGTCCAAAGGAAATTTTGTCCCTTCCAGGAAAATTAAATTTAAAATGGATGAAATGTAACCTTGAAAATCATCATTCTCTTCATTTGTGGCAAAGAAGTCGGCAATTAACCGGAGCGTGTCAGCTGGTTGAAGAAGCTCAGAGTTGCAGTTCTGAGCACACCTTTGGACAAGTCGGTGTATTCTTATCATATCGAAAGTTCCATCGTCATTTTCAACTGATTCGATTCTGATGAGAGAATTGGACTGCAACAAATTCAGTGCTCTTTGCACTTTCAACTCTGAATCACCCACCGAAAAGCGCTCACAAATATATTCTTGGGGGTAGAAGATTTTTCTGGAGAAAATTCCATCGACCATTCCAACATAAATTTCGTCTGGTAGCAAAAGGAAAAGAATGCTCAAAATCTGCGCCGCGTCCCTTCCTGTTTCGGTCGCCCCAAGTTTTCTCATTCTTTCGTCAAAAATGATTTGCAAATTCCATTGGTACTTTTCTTGCCCCGTCAGTTCTTCCAAAGGTTGGTCTTCCAGTAGCCGCAAATAATTCTTAATTCTTGCCTCCACTTCCCCAAAAGATATTTCCTCTTCTTTTCGTGCTGCTTCCATGCCCATGAGGGAAATTCCGAGAGGATGGCCCTGGACAAGTTCAACCAATTTGTCAATTACAGCTGACAAGGAAAGAGGAATCGGCAGGTTCTCGAGGCGTAGGTATTTGAGAAAACACACCCTCGCCTGTTCCTCTCCAAGTTCACCCAAGCGAATGATTTTGAGCGGTTGTTCCAAATTCTGCCAATCATTCCGGGTTGTGATCAGAAATACGGGCTTTTTACATTGGAGGTCGGGGAGCAAATATTCGTCTAAGCCGAAAGAGGAATTTGATTCGGATTTAAGAAACTCGGCGTTGTCGAAGATGAAGAGGCTCTTGGAAAAATGCTCCTCAAGAGCCCCATAAGCTTCTGAGGCCATCAGAAAGGGTTTCTCATTCTCGTCTTTTATCTTTCTGATCTTCACCTTCAAGAGGGTGAGAAGTCGGTGGAAACTTGAGTTTAAACTGGCCCTTGATTGGGCGTTCAACCAGAAAACGTAGTCAAATTTTTTCTTCACTTTCTCTGCAAAAACCTTGGTAGTTTCACTCTTTCCTATTCCTCCAAATCCAGAAATGACGACTATTTTCTCGTAGCAATTCTCGAAATTTTTGCAGCTCATCACTGAATATTCGAGGTCAATGAGGTCTCGTTCCCTTCCATGAAAGTGGGGCGTGCGGGGAGGAAAAAAGTGCATTTTCTCAGGGATATTCATTCTTCGCCTTTTGGGGTTAATTATTTTGCAGTTGAGGTTGTTTGTAACTTGACCTTGGTTTTTGTAATCCCCACTCACGAACGTTCCTACATGGATACCCTTTGGGTTTTCTGCCATTATCACCTCCTGCGTTGATCAAAACTAGTCTCAGAGAATTATTTTGCTGTTGAAAAAACGCGAACCTTATGAAATCATCGTACACTTACAAAGGGAATATCTATCAAAATCTCTCTGTCAAAATATCATCCCCTCACCTTTGAAGTTGTGAAGACGAACCTTCCTACTCTACAGGACCAAGAGGATTTGAATATTATGGTCCACTTAAAAATATATGTGTGTAAACTGCACCGAGGAAAAGCCGGCAGATGATAAAAAGACAACAATTATTGGAGCTGTAAAATCAAATGAAGAAGAGTAAACCAAAGAATTATTATTTTTCACGCAAATGAGAATGGTTCACCTCATCACGTTCACTGGCTAACGCCCTTTCCCTATCTTTTTTATCTCAATCAGTGTAGCTGTGGCTACAACTCCTGCTTTTATCACACCTTTCACGTATGCTTATAATCCTACAAATGCCGTAACTATAAATTATCCAAAAATTAGATATACCTAAAATTATAAGATCAGGATTGTAACTATATTGGGCGCGTTGTTAAATTCAGACTTTAGTTAGCCAGTCAACGCCTGCCTGGTTTTACACTGCTCCTAAACTAGCAAAGAAATTACTTGCTAGTGTAAAGTCAGTCAGTTGCTGCCTTGTTCTTAACTTGCCTAGTTCTAGCGACGCGCAAAACTAGGCTGCTCCCGGGCAGCCTGCTAAACTCATACAAAAAGTAGGCAAAAACTGACTGTCGCCGTGTTGTTAAAAGAAGGCTAATCTATAGGCAACTAGCAGCACCGCGTTGTTAAATTCCGCCTAGATTAGAAAATTTATTGCTAGAATGGACTCGGTGTTGTTAAACTCTCGCTATATAGTCAGGCATTGCTTGACTAAGTCTAGAAAATCTGGCACTTTAACAACGCGCCCATTATGTAAGTGTCCTGATTTGTGTATGGGCCGCGGCCTCAAACGCAAAAAATAAAATAAAATTATTGTATCCGAAAATTTATTTAGATCAAAACATTTGTGGCTCTTAACAAGAAACATTGACTTTTTGAGTCTTGACCGAAAGTAGCTGTTGAAATTCACATAATTGGGGGGTGCCGGTTCAGTTTCTGCGTGATTTTTTAAATTATTGTTGCAGGCTGTACTTATGTACGTTACGATGTTTATACTTGTAATAAACACGTACTTTTCCATGCAGGACCTGCAACTGCAGCTTAGTGCTCATTTTGGAAGTGTTGACTCATACATAAGAGTGTGAGGTTTCCAGGGAACCCCACCAGTGGCAATGAACCACTGAAAATAAGATGAACCTGGAATTATGTAAGAAGTG
>JAQFXU010004124.1:0-14238 GCA_034693705.1 Spatulosminthurus flaviceps
TTACGAAAATTATAGCTCCTTTTGGACTTTACCCGACGATATTCTTATTGTGGTGCTGGTTTCTGCTACTAGTGAAATGGCTAGAGACGTTGACTGATCAAGGGGAAAACAATTAACAAGCTGTACTTGGTAAAATAGTAATGTTTCTATTTAACCGTACATATTAATACGAAATAAAACTGCTTGCTTTCGAAACTACAGCATACCACACACTTGAAACACTAAGCCAGAGACTTGACGGGAAATTTTTAAACTAGAACTAATCCTGACCTTTTTATTGCAGTCGGTCTGTTGGGTTTCTAATGTGCCACAACGATGTACTAAATTCTTCACTTCTGCTTTAGTTTTAGCAACGAGAAGGCGTGCCGCAGTAAATTCTTCCTCAATTTTTTCTCCCAGCTTGAGATTTTCTACAAGGGGTGCGCCAATAGCCTGGCCGATTTCATTCAAATCTTGTAACAAACTAACCAGCATCTCATTGGTTTTTTTCTTTTGATGAGCACTAAGTTCACGGATTTGCTGAATTTCTCCTTGGGTGCCGTTAAGTTGTATCTAAACCAATAGTGGTCATTATAATGATTCCTGATTCCTAAAAATTACGCTACAAATAGGACCGACAATAACCTGTTTCTGTGCAAGTTCTTCCACCAGACTATCCACCTCCCTTGATTTTAATTCTGCTTCCGAGGCTTTCTGGTCATAATTCAGAGCAAGCTCCTCTAAAGCTTGAAGTACTTCTTTGACTTCGTCTTTCGCCGCTTCATTCTCTGCTTGAATTCTTGTCATCTCACTTTGAAGTTTCTCATAGTCCCTTCTGGATGAAGAGATGAGATCTTCTTGTTCCAATAACTGCTCCTTCAGTTTTTCCACGTATTGACATTGCTGGGTGATTTCTTCATCTTTCTCATCCAACTGAAGATAAAGGCGTTCTCGCTCTTGTTCAAATTTAATGCGTTCTTCGGCATTGACCGAAGCTACTATCTGTTTCGGAGCTTCAAAAAAACAAAAAAACTCATGGTAACTTCTCAAGCAAAATAGTTTAAGCAAGAATTTAATATCTTAGATAAGACTTACCAGGTTCCGCAACCGGTACAGCTGCAACAGCTGCGTCATCCCGAAGAGCCACTTGCTCCTCTGCAGATACACTCTCACCGCGTCTCCAACGTTCCAACTCCTCCTCAGCTCTCTCCAATTTACCTCGAAGCCTCACCACCTTCTCCTTTTCACGCTCGTAGCGTCGTTTCCATTCTTCCGCTGTCAGTTCTTCATTTACACTCACAACGTTCTTTATTGTCTTAGCTCTACAGTCATAAATGTGAAAATATTTTATGTACAATTGTTCCAAATAATCTCCAGAATGCTTGCTACAGTTTACACTGAATAAGGTTCCCAATTTAAGTAACAAGAGGAAGCGAAGTGACAATACAAGTTTTGCGTTCGTACCTTCGGCCGAAATCTAGTGTGGACTTCGTTTCGGATTCGTTAAAAGAGGCAGGAGAACAACATATAATTATCGTAGTTCTAGCATTTCCGCCCAAAGATTCTTGCAAAATACGAGTCAACTTTGAGTCTCTGTATGGAATATGGGATTTCTAGATAGGGATACAAACAGTATTTACAAATGGGGCACACAAAAACCACTAAGTACTAATCAACATGTAAGTAATGTTGAATAATGTAACTGTTGAATAACTTACTACACCCTCAGCCAAGGCAGAAATCACGTTACCGAGTGCCGACAATGATTTATTGATATTCTTGGCTTCATCCAAAACTTGACCTTCCGCTCCTGTTTTGGATACTTTTTCGCTTCCAGCCAAATCAACCAAATATAGCTTACCCGATAATTTCTTTTGATTCTCTAAATTTTCTTGCTTAACATTTATTAAAAATACCGAATGACTTCTACTGCTGTGCTCGTTCATGTCTGCAAAAAAATATTTTTTTCATTTACAAGCGAGTCAACGGATACTTTCTACTATTTAGTTAACTAAGTCATCATTATACTTGTGACAGCAATATGACGATTTGATTTTCCCTCCTCTATCACTTCAAAAACTTCCTCAGGCGAAGAGACAAATCGCTCTGTGGCTCCTTTTACGAAAGGTACCCGGTTCTTATCTTCATGTACACTCAGATTTACTTTGGTTACATCCAGCAAGTCACGAATCTAAAAAAAATCGCAAAATCATATGTAAAATGTGATTCCAAAAGAGGCAGACATGAGAAATGAATATAGAAAGAAGTCTCTTCGATAATTCATTATCTTCCTTCACAGTAACAATGAATGTAAATTATTTATGCTACCTTATCCAAATAAATTTCGAAGTATGAACATTTTAAATGGAACTCAAGGTTTTCATCCATGGAATAAATGTGGTTAAAAATGTCTTGAACTATGCGAGGAATTATGCCTTGCTTGTTAGGGTCACCCATCACCCCCTCCATTGTGTGCGTCTTCCCAGATGAAGTTTGTCCGTACGCAAATATTGTTCCGTTGTAGCCGCAAAGTACATCTAAAGCATTGTAACATGTGTACAACTATGGGAAGATTAACTTTTAAAATATATGGTACACACATTAAATGCATCATGATCTTAAGTACCTTTCACAATTGATTTGGCTGCTTCCTCATAAACTTTCTCTTGTGTTGCGTTTGGCTTGAAAACTTTATCAAAGATATACACTTTGCCCTGCAAAAGTTTGGACATAACAAGTAAAAAACAAATCACACGACCTGAGCAGTAGCAATATACAGTTAGCGCAACTTTTTACGTATGTCCAGTATAAAAATGATAGCACTTACAGAATGCATAGGAGCTCGTATTGCTAGGACCAATCACGACTTTGCTCGACGGTAAGGGAATTGTCCAAAATATTTTTTTTCTTGTCGAGGGTACTTGGTAAGGTTCGGGAAAAATAATGAAAAAATTCCTACACATGCCCACCCGGCTGGGGGAATTTTCCCTTTTACAAGTGGCCACTGCTGTATCTCAGCACTGGACCATCCGATTTAATTTTAAATTATTATTTAAAAGGGGAAAATTTTAGACTTAAGCTTTTGAGGCAATTTCATTAGGGGTCTTACTCTTAGTTTTCCGAAAATTAGATTTTCGGTTTTCTGGGTATTTTCGGTTTTTTGGGAAAAATGAGAATTTGAAAAAGTGTACCTCTCTAAAATCACCCAAAAACTCCACGTACCAAATTCCACCCGACTCGGACCATTATTACCAAAGTTATGGACATGACTTCAAAATTAAAAACATTTCCGGTCAATTTCAATTTTACGTCCATATTCCATATCTTCGGCAATAATAGTCCGAATCGGGTGGAATTTCGTATGTGGAGTTTTTGGGTGATTCTAGAGAGGTTCGTTTTCCCAAAAAACCGAAAATACCCGGAAAACCGAAAATCTGATTTTCGGAAAACTAAGAGTAAGACCCCTAATGAAATTGCCTCAAAAGCTTAAGTTTAAAATTTTAAGTCAATCGGATGGTCCAGTGCTGAGATATAGCAGTGGCCACTTGTAAAAGGGAAAATTCCATCAGCCGGGTGGGCACATGTAGGAATTTTTTCATATTTTTCCCGAACCTTACCAAGTACCCTCAACAAGAAAAAAAATTTTTTGGACAATTCCCTTACCATCGAGCAAAGTCGTGTTGGTCCTAGCAATACGAGCTCATAGATGAAAATAGTAAAATTTTGGTTTACACGTTCTATAAGTGATACAATTTTTATACGGGACACACGTAAGGAGTTGCGCTAACTGCCTACTGAAAATGCAATATTTCAATCAAATTTCCTCGTCAGATGATTGGCAACACCTTCTAAATTTGACTTATTTGAGAAACGAATGGAAATCACCCAAAATCAATTTCACTCAATGGTTTTCAAACAGTAATATTAATGCGTACAAAATACATAAACTCACACAAAATTACATTGGCAAAACAATTTAGACCCGAGAAACATATTCATTTATTCAATCAAAAATAATTCGAGCAAAACGACTTCATACCAGAAATATTTTTGTCAACAGTAACTCATCCAAAATTAAATTAGAGTGATCTTTCATTTAAAATTCCGCCTTCTATTCATCCATATTCGGTCTTGACATCCACATCATGCCCAAAAATCACCTAATCGGGTTATTTAGTAGGTATGACCGGACCGGATGTGGAAGAATCCCCCACGCTCTTTGGCAGTGGGAGTTACCTTTGTTATTTTATACCATAAATTGATTCTTATAGTCAAACCTTTCAGCTTTAAACCTAGTCTGAAAGCATCAATGTAAAAATTGTCTTTCATTTGCAAACACTCACCCCAATGGCGACACAATTTTCATCCGTGAATTTGGCGACGAACTTTGAACCAGCCTTCTCCTCTGCATCGTTGAGGGGTCTAAATCGACATACAACTTTAATACTGTCTTCAGCGGTTGGTTCCGCTGGGATTTCTGCGACCGATGATGATAAAGACATCGTTGAAGAACTTATGTTAGGCGTTAGATTGGCCATGATTGATTTTTACATACAGGATGTAACTTATTCGAGTTATATGCACACGTTTTTCGAATGGTCTGCCAACTCCTCTGGGATGATCTTCACTGATATTTGGTATTACAAATTAAAGGCCCTTTGCAAGTGGTTCAGCCTGAAATAAAACAATCCTTGTCATCCCTGCTTATAAATTAAAAGGTGTGTACTACATTTAATCAAATCAAAATTCAGTCGTCTAAGGTAAACACAAAAAATATAAGTAATGCAACTGTAGTTAAAATTAGTACTATATCTAACACTATTTCTCTTTAAGTCAGTCATCACCATCGGGAAAAAAATAAGCACTCGTCACTGCTCTTCTTACTACTTGAGTGGGCGACCGGCCACCGATTCTACATCCCAACTAGTCGTAATGAGAACCTACTTTAATCTGAAACAGATAACTCTTCAAACCGAAATTGATTCTGAAAACGAGAGTGATTCTTTGCAAAATTAGCTTAAGGTACTTACAACTTCCAGTTTGTGTTCATGCCATTAATATAGTTTTCCAAGTACACATTCCCTCCTCCAGTAAAGAGGAAAAACTATAGCACTTCCAAAAACAAAAAAATATAATAATATAAACCTTCCACAGTTTTCTCTGTACCATACATTCAACAATAACAATTATATTTTCAACAGAATTTGGAACTGAACTGAATGCTGAACTTTAATATGCTACATTCTTCTGTTCGTAAAATGTCAATGAGGCCAATTCAAAATCCTCGAAATTGCTGTATTCGTTGATTTCGTTGACGTCGTCAACGAATACAGCCTCGAAGTATATATATATTTACTAAGTATGGAATCACACCTTATAGGCTGAGTTTGAAATGGAATTTACTGGAGGTTTGTTCATAAAAAAACTCAGCTGCGAGCGCTGTCCTACAAGACTATCATTCTATAGATCCCTTCCTCTAATTTGGATACTTTGGATGGTAAACTATTCTAAAAATATAATTTCATTATACTTGACAACGGTCAGTTAACAGGTGTAGCTTCACGGAAGTTACTTACATCTAAAATAATCTGATCTCATACCAAAATGAGATCAGATGTATAGTTAACAGAACGTCAATTTCGGTTGACTTTACGCCAAGCGATTGTTATTCTTTATTCTTATCACTTCCATCCCGTAACTGTTCCAGTTCCTACTTCCTATACGCAAGTATTTTTGTTCGTTTGATGTTTGATAATTCATATAAAAAGTAATTACTCAGTACTCACCACTCACCACAAGAAAATCGTGACACCTCGAGCAACTTATTGTTAGTCACCTGTTTTGTCCCTTTTACTAATAGTCATACCTTGTGATATATTTATTTTTTCCGAAGAAATGTAAACATGTAAGTAACTCAAGGGACACCCAACTCAATTATAGTTCGGCAATCGTGTAACGTGGAATGAATCCAGAGGAAGCAAAAAGGCAATCAGTCACCGAACACCGAAAAGTGTAAGGATTGAACAACTGAAGTATTGCTACTTGCATGTATATAATTACCAATAGTACATTTAAAAGACAGGAGAGTATTATAATACAGCCGTGGGTCGTGGCTCGTGGAGTACTATAGTAGTAGTAGGGACATATGTACTATAGTGGAGAGCGAGGTAGCGAGGTGAGTTTATACAGATTTTAAGTATACTGGTACTATAGAGTCACTAAAGTAGGGAGAGAGTCCGTCGACTTGACGTACGTCGACTACCAGAACTTAAATATTAGACAGACATACACCATATATCTTTTCCGCACTATACTCTATACACAGGACTGACAAGATAACGAAGGTGCGAAGAGCAGACATAAAATGCATGAAGCGTATACACAACAGTTTTTAGCACAGGCAAACGATATACAGCAATACTGCCAATGTCAGTGTACAAAGTTTGCTGGTTTTTATTATATAAAAAAGCATTTCGAGCTTTCGAGGTTTACATATATACGCTTCCATTCCAAAGAAACTCTGTTTATTCTGTAAAGCAATATGAAACTACTATTATCTTACTCTACCCATGACATCATCACAATCTATGTTACATATACCCTGTTTGTCAATCGGAACACTTCGAACCTACCGCTTAACTTTACATGTGAAATAAAGTTGAATTTCTTGTCAAGTTGCAACTCTTGGATTTTTGTCCTGGCTGCTGTAAACGTACAAGTATTAAAGGTGGGGACTGGGGAGGGGGTTCAATAAAGCCCATTACGTGGGCGAGGGAAGTTTCTACTCTGACTGAAATGGTTGGGAATGACATCAGCAATCAGCAGAGATATATATTTATATTGTTATGATGTGTAACATAATAATCTGATTCGTGGGTAAAGTTAAGAGGGAGATTTGAAATGTCCAGATCCACACAACAAATTCGGGTCACATAAAATAAGGATTTGTAGTCATGCTCATGTCACCGCAAGGTGGCACCGCTTCATTTCATTATCCTTCCTACATGTGTGTTCCTCCGTTTTTCATATAAACTAGAAAAAAGCCAGCCATAACATGGCTGGAGTCCACTTTTTTATTTTCACTATAATGTACGCCTGCACCATCTTGCGGCAAACTTAAAAACCTAAGCCAACGAACATCACGAAGACGACGATCTTCTCATTTAACACTTTAGTATGAAATACTTTAGTATGATATCTACATATTTAAAGGTTGAGGAAACTCCAAAATGATCCTTTAAGTACAGTGTGAATGCACGTTTATTTGTCGAATAAGGTACTTAAGTAGAAGTTAAAAAGAAGAATGCCAATTAAATTCCTTCTTTAGGCGTATTTAATAATCGGCATGGAATTAATCCTAGTATGTGGAAGAAAACATCGGTAGTTCGACCATCTCCATTACTACACCGAAATTGTTACTCATGCCACCACAAAAATCCGAATTTCGGACGAAAGCAAATACCCTGTTTAGGTTAGCTTGTTTAGTAATTAGACCGTAAGAACTAAATTCATACAGGGGTCTGTGCAATGAAATCTGCCGGAGTTTTTTAAACGACCTCAACTTCACACCAATAAAGGGGTCAAGGATGAATCATATGAGGACTTTAGAAACAAACTGGAATAAGTCCACTTTTGTAAATTTTACAAGAACCGCAAAAACTGTCATTTCTTTCATGACGTAGGTACTCACCATGTAATGATTCGAAAGAATTCTTCCATGTAATGCCCAACGATAGGCAAATTTTCGGAAATCCTACTTTACCCCACACCATGTTATAAGACCACGAAGTTTCAAAAATTGTGACTTATTCCATTTTGCAACTGAAATGTCAAGTTTAGCTTTGAAATAGAACATAAACCAAGGAAGATCTGGGTTAGCCGTGGTATAACGGTTTTTGATTATTTTGTTCGTATTGTTGAATATCATTTGAAAAAAAATTATTTTATTTGCACATGATACTCCCCCATCAGCAAGAATTCAGACATTAGATGTCCTTAATTACTATTAAAAATTAAATCCAAATTGTACATATAAGATGGATGGTAATGACAGGGTTATGTAAAAATCTCAAAATAATTCAAAAATATATATTTAAGATGTGGCAGTGAAAATGAATAAGGATGCTAAGAGTGCATGTAATTCACTTTAACCAATAAAGTAAATTAAATGCACTCTTAAAGTTTATAGCCTAAGCTGGGATTTTGAATGCTTTGGAATGACTGATATGTGCTTCAGTAATGTTGCCACCAATATCGCATGGAAAAATATTTCAGGATGTCAAACGTTACAATAGGGATAAAACGATATCCCGATAGTGAATCCATAAAAAGTTGACCCCTAGTTCACCCCTTCTCTTGTATGAAAAGCTGCGGTGGTAAATGGACTTATTCCACTTTGATTCTGAAACAAAAGTGGAGTTGTTCCAGTTTGACTCTGAAGCTGGTCTTGCCGGGCCTATTATTACAGCATGATAGAGGTGTACATATCAGCAATATGGTTCATATGGTGAAAAGTCCTCCCATAACGCTAACATTTTTTGAAAAAAAAAGATTTTCCAAAATTATGGACTTATTCCAGTTTGATTCTAAGGCCCTCATATGTAGGCTATGTTAGTGCCGCACACTGGCATATCTGAACATAACCTGTGAGCCTGAATATATGGTTAAAAATTTTTCCGATTTTAAGAAGAATACATTGATTTAAGAGATTCTAATAATTTTTAACTCGAAACACTTTTACTATATAATTACTTTATAATTTTTACCCCCGTAGAGATCTGGCCTGTAGTGGTTTTGTGACATTTTCATGGGGTTTTATACTTTTTGCCGGTTGTTTATCACTATCAATCACTACTAAAACGTTGTACAGATGACAATTTAATATCGGTGCGCGGGCGGACCCGGACATTTCAAACCTCCCGCTTAATTTTACACACGAATCTGTCTTCATTGCTGTAAACAACTGATTGTTGTTTAAAGTCATTCTACCTCTCAACACTAGGCAGTGCGACATTCCTTCATACTTTTCAATGAGGGCTTCCTGAATCCGAAAAAATACCTGCAACATTCACAGTTCACATCGTACTAAATGTAAATACAATTGGAAGCCCTTAATTTAATTGTAAGATCCGTTTCTGCACGCTAATGTTGCCCACATCTTCAATTTTACATTCATGATTGTGTAAGTATTTTTTCAAATGATTTTTAGTACTTCAGCCGAAGATGAGTAGAAGCATATTAATTATACACTTCATTGTTTAGGTTTGGCATTATTGGCTTTGCTGCATTCACATACATGCACTATCCATGAGCTTGTCCGTCCGTGTCCTAGTCCTATATATCTTTGAGGAATGAAAAATATTCCCCCTCCATTTCCACGGCTTCACTGTGCATTTATACGGTGAGACGCCAACTCCAATGACTTTTACATGGTCGCAAGTTTTAATATAAGTATAGATTTAACTTCTAGCCATAGAGCAGTAGCGGAAACATTAGAATCCGTGTACGCATGCAGACTGAAAATATAAACTTGAAAATACGGACGGAAACTGTCAGACCCATTCATGTGATGAGATTTCGTGAGATCATCTTGAGCAATCCTGTCCAGTCTCCGAAGCCTCCAAAACTTTCAAGGAACTGCTATTGTATGTATGGCAGTGTCACTAGCACAATAAATCACTAAAGCAGTGTTGTGGTACTGTATACTTAAGTACTTACTTCGTTCGTGGTAACATACTCCTGACTGCCCCTGCACGTTGAACTGATAATTAATTAGTGTCATGAGTTATGATATGATGATATCGAAAATCAGCAAGAATTATTGGTGTTGATGCCTATTGTTATAGAACGGACTAACAATAAAAGATTCTATTCTGTTTTTGTTCCAAGTAAGTACACTGCGTTTATTCTTAGTCATCTCAGCTGCATCATTAGGTCGTGCTTCAACGTTCAACGGATTTCCGTGGCTTCTTTAACATCTCGTACCGCTGCGCTGGACTCCGTCGACTCCGTGTTGTATAGTAATAATAACTTATTATTGGTGAAAAAGGTTATTGAGGTTGTCTGTCCTATCTCGGTTGAAAATTGCAATGGCAAGTGCAGTGTCGAGTTGGGTTGAAAAAACTAATGAGCAAGAGCAAACTCTTGTCAATGAGGTGAGTTACGAAGTATTTTTAACGAGTAGAAATTGTATCACCGGGAACTAACTTGTCAAGTGTAATTTTTGTAGTTCTATGTATACCATTTATTTCACGTACGGAATATTTTGCAAAAAATGCTTCAGCTGAAAAGATAAATCATATAACTTAATAATGAAAATTACGGGAAAAATTCTTAGTTTCGTAGTCATCCGGTCAAACTGTTCCCAGAAAAAAAATCCAGTTGAATGTAACTAGCCAGGCACAGTCTAGGGATGGATGACGGAAGTTGAAAGTATTCTGGCTTATTGTTAGGCCGGAAAAGTGAAAGTCAGGTTAAGGTGTAATAATGGTTTGGTAGATAAATGTTTTCATTATTTAAAGGTGAGTGGTCTGTCAATTGCACAACCGGATGGAAACCCAGAGGAGGAATCAACTCCAGCTACGAAGGAGGCTGGAGAAACTCCAGACAAGTCTAGTAATGAGGAAGACATCACTCTTGCCGAGAGATCATTGTTGCAGAAAATTATTCGTAAAGGACTAACGGATACGAAAGCTCAACTGGAAGTGAAGCAGAAAGATCCCACGTCACCATTGTATTCTGCGAAGTCTTTTGAAGATTTGAATCTGTGCGTTGCTTTTAAATATTTTGAATACTTAATAATTATTCTCATAATACTTACAACCAGTTTTGACAAGATTCTAATTCATAATAATTATTGTTTATAATTATTATATGATTTAAATTTTCTGGGTAAGGCGTCCTGAGTTACTCAAAGGAGTCTACGCAATGGGTTTCAATACTCCGTCTAGAATTCAAGAATCTGCCTTACCAATCCTGCTTGGAAATCCGTAAGTGAACTGCATTTGCATTATAGAAGGGATAGGTTTGCTGTCATAAATCCTACTTTTTGTGCTTAGGCCTCAAAATTTGATAGCCCAATCCCAATCAGGAACTGGGAAAACAGCCGCGTTTGTTTTGGCTATGTTAAGCCGGGTGGACACGAACTACAATTATCCTCAAATTCTTTGCTTGTCCCCAACATACGAGTTAGCTGTTCAAACTGGAGAAGTTATTAGCCAGATGGGACAGTTCTGTCCTGAAATTCAAGTTGTGTTTGCTGTGAGAGGATACGATAGTAAGTTAGAAATATTCTTCCGTATGGTCATTATTCAGCTGATATTTTGATCTGAAAGTAAACTGAGTTATGACAATCTTACAGTCAATGAGAAATTAAACGCACATATTATTATTGGCACACCCGGGAAAATTATTGATTGGGCGTTCCGGCACAAATTCTTTGATGTATCAAAAATTAGAGTGTTTGTATTGGACGAAGCCGATGTAATGATAGCGACCCAAGGCTACCAAGATTTGAGCATTAAGCTGCATAGGTAAGAACTGATACAGAAAATAAGTGTTGTTTTATTTTGTGTTGTCCGACAAAATGAATGAACGATGGTTTCTGCATTTGTCATTGAAGGAAATTACCGCCGAACTGTCAGAAGATGTTGTTCTCTGCAACATATGAGGAGAACGTAATGCGATTTGCTGAAAAGCTCATTCCAGATGCTACTATTTTACGGTTGAAGCGGGAGGAAGAAAGTTTGGAAAATATCAAACAGTTCTACATTGAATGCAAGGATTCGAACGAAAAATATCGTGCTATCGCTAATATTTATGGGGCAATCACAATTGGCCAAGCTATGATATTTTGTCAGGTACTACTGAGTCAACAGCTCTGTGTCCATTGTTCTGTACTAATTATATAATTTCGATGTCGTTGGCCATGGTTGATAAGTGTTTTACTCATATGAACTTTAGACACGTAACACTGCCTCTTGGCTTTCGTCCCAACTAACTAAGGATGGTCATGCAGTCGCCCTCTTATCTGGTGATTTAACAGTCGACCAACGCATTGCTGTTCTTAATCGGTTTAGGGAAGCACAAGAACGTATTCTTATCACGACCAATGTCATGGCTCGAGGTATTAGTTTTTTATTAATCACGTGTTTGTAAAGTTCTTTAAATGTTGACCTGAATAATATTAAGGGTTGTATGTTTTGGATTTAGGAATTGACGTGGAGCAAGTTACTTTAGTTGTCAATTACGATTTACCTGTGGATATGAATAAGCGACCGGACTGTGAAACATACCTACACAGAATAGGTCGTACGGGTCGGTTCGGTAAAGCTGGAATAGCCATTAATCTTGTCGATAGTTCGCGATCAATGAATGTCTTGCGGCAAATTGAGCAGCACTTTGGTAAACCAATCTTAAAATTAGATGCCGAAAATGTGGCCGAATTGGAGCAGCTAGAAAGTTAATCTGCCTGATTGCCAGACTGATTTCCTCATTCCTATTGCTGTCTGTAAAAATTCATGAGCCTGACAAACATCAGATCCGCTTTATTACGGAATCTCATTAGGCATCTGTTATTTATTTTCCCTTCAAGGAATGTTTCATTGAGAAATCGGACAGGTCATGCTCATACAAAAAAATATCGATATTTGATATTTGGAGCCAACTCATTTAAATTAATTTACTTTTCAAAGCCATGTCAACCAAAAATATTACTGATTGTGAGTTAATCCAGCCTTTAAGGGACCCAAAATCGTGGCTCCAACAGTTACTTCATTGACCGGAAGCTTTTTTCCGACAAAGTGTATAATGAAAAACGCTGTATACATTTGCGGAGTTAAATAAAACTTTGTAAAGTTTGTTCCTTGCATTTGACTTAATTATCGTTAATATCAATATGATTGCATTACATGATCTTATCTTGATGTAGACCTACATGCTCGTTTCAATTATACAAGCAATTAGGCCATCTGCAGATGCGGATGGGAACGTTCTCGGTGCAGTTTGTTTTAAGCAAAAAAAGTAATAATAATTTTCTTACTTTACTATTCTTTGCAACTTTCAGTAAAAATCATCCAGTAAAATTGAGACGTTGAGTTTTATGCTTGTACAACATGTAACATACAGGTTGTCCATCACTTTCATCCAGACGATTAAGCTTTTAGTTAATAAGATTATTTCGAAATCGCTTGCATGCTTTTGAAAGTTGTGAATGAGTTTAAAAATACACGGGTAGTAAACCTTTAAATAATTACGCCATTTTCGATTTTTTCCACCCCAAATCTACCTCACATTTTTACATCAAATTTCTTTGAACATGAAGCGTAACAGATTCAGATTTTCATTCACTGGGAGCCGTACACTTCATCCAGAAACGTTTTCATCCATTGCTTCCAACTACACTTTGCACTGAAAACAAAGTTATCCAAAAATCTAATGTAAAAAAAAACTCGATCGATAGGTAAAGTTTTAATCATTTTTCATTTATTTAGTTCGGGAAGTAAGTGATTTCTTTAACCAGAAAGAAATTTTTCGAAAAATGATTCACCACACTCAAATGCAAAGTTCTTACTAAATGTTAGGGATTATATAGTACATACAACAAGTTTCCAGACTGCTTATTATTTGTTTCTGATTGGACTTCTTTTGTTCGAAGTTTCTTTCGATAAAATTTGCTTTTGGTTAAGAAAGTTTTGGTTGGAATCGTCAGATGAAAGGGTCCCTAGATGGGCCTTACCGCCTATCTGTTACCGCATACCGCATGCATTTGAAGGTTTTAAAGATTTTATAAAAAAATCACTTCAGAAGAAACTCCGAAAAATAAAAGTAAAACTGGGAAAAGTTGCAAGATATAGATGTCTCAGAAAGTGTTTATTTTAGTAAAGTCGGTACTACAACGTTTCCATCTGCAGATGCAGATAGAAACGTTCTCAGTTCAGTACAGTTTGTTTTCAAGCAAAAAAGTAATAATATGTTATTACTTTTTTTTATCATTCTTTGCAACTTTCAGTAAAAATATCCATCACAGTCATGATGTTGCTTTTTGCAACATGTAATGTACATATACGACCTGTCGTCATCGTCATCACCGCATCCAGACCATGAAGCTTTTAGTAATCAAGACTAGAAATTAAGCCATCCGCAGGTGCGGGTGGGAATCTCTTCTTTCATCGAGTTGTGACATTTTGCCAATTTGACGTCACGTTTTACCTGAGTTTTCGCTGGCTACTATTGGCCACTTTTAGCTCCACCTATCAATGC
>JAQFXU010004125.1:0-14234 GCA_034693705.1 Spatulosminthurus flaviceps
AAAGGCGCTATAATTTTCGTAACGTTATGGGAAAAACAAAATTATAGCGCCTTTTGGACTTTACCCGACGATATGTTCATTTTCTATTTCTAAAGGCAATTTTTAACTTGAGCTTCAAGGCTTTTTCAAGGCTTTCATTAATTTCGGCTGTACTTTTTTGACAAATGTTTCCTAACAGTTACTATTATTGTTTTACGCGGGTAATTGAAAATGTTTTGAGTGGGAAGATTTTTTGGGTTTACAAAAATGAGCCTTATTGTGTCCAAGTTTGTGGGTCCTAAAAATGATAAAAGTTACATTTGAGATTTTTTTTGGATTGGGATTGGAGGGTGAGTGATCTATTGGAATATGTATGAATCGAATGGAATAGTTTTTCTCAAATGAAGGAATATGTAATTTTATTATTTTATCCTGAAAATTTGTCCAAGCCTGTGAATTTGATATGGAAAAGTCATATGAGGATTTGAATAGATATTTGAAAAGGCGATTGGGAATTTTTCCCTTGCAAGTCTTTGATTTTATTTATGCGACAATGCGACACGTGTTGGCTTGAGGAGAGAGGAATGCTTAGCATGTGAATAACATCCAGATTAATTGCTCTCATGTAAATAATCCTTGGGAGCATTTATTGAAAATATCCCTTGTAAAGATAAATACTGGGGGCTTTCCCCCCTCTCCCACTCCCTATGCATTCCACATAATGTTCATTGACTCAACTGTCCCATTTTAAATATTATTTAAAACAAGTGCCATTTCAATGTTTTGGAAATCAAGTAGGAGAGTTGGAGAAGGAATGTGAGGAGGAAGCGAGGATGTGAGGAATGCTCCAACTCTCTGGATTCTCCAACCTTCCTATCGCATCACAAAAAATACGGACAATGTGCTTGGATTGCAATAATAATATGTGATAGGAAAATAGGATGTTCTAAAATCAAATTGAGGGTTCATTGGATTCAAATCAAATGTGATTGTGATAATTGTCTAAGTAAGAGCCAGGATTTATCCCCTTGCCTTGTAAGAAAACTAAAAGAGGAGCGTTTGGAAGGAATTGGGTCTCTTCTTCTTTCTACGCATAGTCATGTCTTATTGCTAATTATGATTGTTGTCCAGTATCTCTGATCCTGTGACAAGCTCCTGGGATTTCTCGGATGAAGCTTGTCCAACTATTATTGATGTTTTATAGTGGGCGGTTCCATGAGACTTCATCTGATTAGCATCGTCTATTAACTATAGACTTATCTTATACCAGGCCTTATACAATTAGTACTGGGGATAGAGGCTAAAGGCTCCAGCCTTCATTTCCCGCCTCTGTTTTTGATTGGTCCTTGAATTTTTCAATGTGATATGGAGTGAGCACTACAGACGTAAATCCTAAATCCTAGGGTTTAATTAGCTTCAGCTTTTCACATTTCAAATACACACACACACACACACAGGGTTCCGAGTTCCTAAGAAAGTTTTGGGCAAGCACTTCAATTTCAAATGCACTCATATAGGCAGCAGAGCCATAGAGATTTAGCTAACAATAAGTAAGACCTGGGACTTTCAAGTAGAGTTGAGTTAATTAGAAATGCTTTCATTTAATGTAAAAATTCCACTTCAATTCGGAATGAGTTTTTAAGTTTTGAACAAGTTTGAGTACTTTAATTTCAAGGGAATCCTCTCAAGTGAAAAACTTGAAAAAAGTCCCTACCACCGGATATTGATCGAGTCGGCTCCTCCACTTTCCAACAGCACTTGAGTTTTGAAAAACTATAGTTGAGTACTTATTGTACAAAAGAGTCATCAAGTGTGGATTTTCAATTAAAATTTCAGTTCAACTTATCATCTTCAAAATGGCGCTGAATTATTCTGGAAGCACATAGTCATAATATTTATTCTTACAATCTCAGCGCAAATCCCATCAAACGCAAAATGGAATGTAAATATTCTTCCAGCAGCAGCCGCCCTTGAACCTAAAATTCCCAACCACACTCCAATATTCAAGTAGCAATTGAGTATCCCTCCAACCACACTTAACCTTTAATCAGCTAAACCTTCATACTATACTTGATAATCATAAATGAGGGCAAAGTCGGATGGCCTATTTTTGACATATCATTATCCATTCCTCTGGCACGAGTCCTAAAATCCAATGGAGTGAAGGAGTGTGTATGTATTGTTTCCGCACAAATATGAGCAATACACACATGACGAAACTTAAGGAAAGGAAGAGGCCAGGCCCAGCCTATCTATGAGTAGGAGAATAATGCACTTCTAGAAATCCCTCTCCCTTCATCCAAGGTGACCTGGTATGTGTGATAGAATGAATTGATCAGAGCAGTGCAATTCCATCATGAATTCCCAAAAAAGACAAGGAAGAAAAACCGTGAGAGAGATTGCTACGTATCTAAAATTGATGAACCACTTTTAAAGCAACTCTCCTTGAAATTCTGAGGGAAAAACATGAAAAATAGTATAATTGGCAAAATCTCCCATGCATACAATGGAAACGTCAATCCCCTCAAGGCTCAAGGTGGACCAATCAATCTTGCCAATTTCTTCGCCCTTTCCCTCTCGACACTGAACATTTTTGAAGGAGAATTTTGTTTGACAATAAGAGCCAGAGCCTGAGAAGTGGAAGAAATAAAATGTTACAAATTATCATTCCACTCCACAATTATTTGTCTGCCCTTGACCTATTCTTGGAATTAATCCTTTGAAAATGATTCCCTTCAAGGACATTATGTATATCTCAGGTCAGAGATAGTGCTCATAAGATCGTCATGCACCTCCTCTCCTTACACATTATCTACATACTTATCTATGTTAAGCAGGTCAAGGAGACAAGTGTTTCTGCCACTACATTTTCCTCTCTTGAAATGAACCATTTTAAATATTTATTTTCATTTATAAAAAAAGCTCATTTAAATTAATGCTCTGCTTACTACGCATCTATATGTGTACATACGTATGTATATTTCTGCGTATAAAATCCCACCTCCGCTCAAATAAATGTCCATAGGACAAAAACTGTACACGCATTGATTTCCTCCTTTTTAATATTCCAACAATGAGTTAATGAAAAGAATAATTCAAGGCCCATCGTTAAAATTTGAGACTGCGGAAATATACAGGGAATAGCTTGATATGGGAGAGGCTGAGGCTCACGGCAAGGGAAATGCTTTTTGCTCAAGTCAATAAGTAGCGGAAAGTGCGGAAAGCACGTGTTTGGTGTAAGTGAGGACTTTCACTCTGCTTCCCTGGACAAAAGCATCGTGGTCGTGTGGGATTGGTTGAAAGTGTCCGAGGAGGGATTTAATTAAATCCCAAATCAGGTGGCACACAAAATCATTAACTTTATAGTGAGTTGTACTCGGCTTATTCGTAATTCCCCTTCAGTTCAACTACACCTAATTATTATTCCACATATGGAGAATATATTATAAGACAAGTCCAGGCACTCTCAATTGATATTCCAGCCAAATATAACGAGTCCCGGTTTATGCAAAGAAACCACGTAGCTTCCACAACCTTTTTCTCATTTCCTTCATTCCTTCTCTTCCTTTCATGAGAATATTTAAACATGGGTACACTCATTTTCTCTATTTCCATTATTAGTACCATTTATTTCTTATGCAAATATTTTCCTCGTTTTATAATAATTATTTTCATCATCCTCTTTTTTACGTATCTTTTTCCAGTTTGAGTTTGTTATCCTCTCGGATATCCTGGACTAAAGTGGAAAAGGGGCTATAATTTTGTTTTTCCCACCACGTTAACAAAATTATAGCCTCTTTTCCACTTTAGCCGACACATGTGTCAATTCCAATATTATTTCATTACTCGCTCATTATTAGAGAGATATATTTTCTCGCAAATATAATTTGAACAAATCAAACAAAATTGGATGTTGCTATAGAATGCTAATTGCTAAATGCACAGAGCAATTAGCCTTTGTGATGATGAATTTTTGGAAGAGGAACTTAATCATGTAAGAAATACACTCACAAAAAATTCTTATCCCACTAAATTCATTAACAAGAGAATTGAAAGAATGAAAAGCAAATTAAGGAACACTGAAAAATCCGGTCCGATTCCATATGAAATTAATTTTCCACATCAAGAAAGACCAATTACAGAAGAAGAAGAGATTAGAAATCAGGGACAGGTGGAAAATTTAACTATAGACGAAGAACAGTCAAATGAGCATTGGGTTCCAATACCCTTCATTGGTTCAGCTTCGAACAAGGTAGGAGGTTTACTACGCAGACGCTTACGCTGGAAGCCAACATTTACACCTGGTCTCAAAATTCGGAATATGATGAATAGGGTTAAAGACCCAGAAGAATTAAATACAGGAGGCCTGTATAAGATTAATTGCAGTTCATGCGCGAAGGTGTACATTGGAGAAACAGGGCGACCTCTAGATACTAGAATTAAGGAACATCGAACACATGTAGAGAAAAACAACTACAAAAAATCGGCAGTAGCAAATCATGTCCATAAGTCGAAAATGACACACGTATTGATTGGAACAGTGCTAGATTTGTCTTGAAGGAGCCAAAGCTATTTTTAAGAGAAATTAAGGAAGGGATAGCTATACAACAATCATCAGAGCCATTAATGAATATAAACAAGGGCTATATAATGAGTGATGCATGGAAACCAATAGTGCCAATATTACAACTAGGAAATTAGTTAAAAAATTTTTTAAAATAATAATAATATTGATAATATTACAACAATAATAGAATTATTTTTAGATTTAAATTAATAATAATTCCAAAAAATAGAAAAAACATGGATCAATTAGAAAAAATAGACAATCGAATGAAAAATTGTTAGTTATCGATAGATAGCCTGAGGAAGAACACGGTAGATGTTCGAAAGCTCACAAAGCAAATAATAAAGCAAAAAACGGATTCCACAAACACCCATATAAATTCCAATAATGTTGCTATAGAAATTTTAGGACAATCCGACAAGTTTTTCCCAGGCCTTACCAACACAATATATGCCCCCCCCTGCAAGCACCATTTTCTCTCAAAGCAACCCAAATTGTTGCTACAATTAAAATGTAACTTAAATTCACAAGGATTCAACCCACACTTTGTTGGATTGAGCGCAAATTTTTAAGCTAACATTTGCAAGCTCCATCCAACACCATGTTTGGGGAATACCAACCATTTGCCCATTATTGAAAATGGTAAAAGACAGTATACGAAAATTTTGTGTGGAAAGTTGGCTCAACGATTCTCAAATGAAGTATAGCGCTTCATCAGTTCAGAAAAATGGACAAATCGGCTGATAATAATTTTTCAATAATTCCTATTTCCTTTCACTAATACTTTCGCGGGGAATTACAGTCTCAAAAATGTTTATAGGGGATGGCCAGGTTATTGCGTTCACAAATTTCAGGCCATAGAATGGGATGGTGGTGGGAATAGGGCGGTTCAAGTTACTGAAGAAGCTCATAGAGGGCGTTGGAGGGAATTTCCATGAGAACCGCAAGCCTTTTGCTTTTAGCCTGTAAAATACGTAGAGTGACTCCTCCTCCATGGGAATACATAAATATAGAAAGGCTAAATGCTAAAATACTCAACCACATGATGATTTATGTTGGATTTGAAATACACATGTGACTTTTCCTAATAAATGTGGACAGAAAAAGAGGATATATTGGGAGAATTTGATGGCTCACATTCCCTTACCCACACAAACAAATTCCCTTCCCTAGTTAATTCAGAACCTCAAGTCAAGTATAGGAGAGATAAATATGCATTCAAACCGGTTCTCAAGTATCGAGTGTACCTGGTAATAAGGAAAATCAACAATTAAAAATTAGTCATGTGTTGCAGTTGATTAATTGGGAAGGAGCTATTGAGGACTTCAATGTGGGAATGTTCCTCACACTATTTCCAAAGAAAAGCTCATTTATAGCAAAGAGACTGGAAATTATTTCATTGGGCAGTCAAGTTTCCAAATTCACATATGAGAATTTCTTGGAAAAATTTCAGGATTTTTCTTCTTGTCTCTGAAAATTATTACACGACCACGAGAACTAGAAGAAAAGAAGAAAAATGAAGGATTATTGGATTGAATGAGCATTGCGTATTTACTAGCAAGTTCTTGGAACGCATTCCAATGGGAACTTGTATTCAAGTATTTTTTCTATTTTTTAGGAGGGGGGGGGGGGTGGGATTGGAGGGTAAAGGAAAATATTTTGACATAAAAGTGCAATGATGATAAAATGAAAACCAGTTCCTCCCAAGTACATTACAGAGTATGGAGACCCTCAAAACTGGTATTTATATCTTGATTCTTTCCTATAACCTAATAATAATTATTATCATTATTTTTTTTATTTTTCCAAAGTCTCGAGATTTTATAGAAGGCATAACAATTTCCTTGGAAATTTTTTCCATTTATTCCCCAAGCCCACTCCATTTTTCCCAACGCCACACTCCATTTTGGTTTTTTTGTAATAGAGCTCCACGTATCTCTCGAAAACCATTAGTCACAATTAAATTGGCCAAAAATCCATTCCATCCTTTATCCCAATTCCAGGGAGAGAAATTATGAAACATCTATTTATTTTCATGTCCTCATTACATTACTATTTTCTTCTTCCCACCTAAAAAAGGGAAATTGAGGGATTTTTATAAATATAGGGAAATTATTACATAACGGGGACTAATTACTTGAGCATTTACCATGAGCTTTTCATGTAACGTACTCGTCCTAATAAAAGTATTGAAAATAAAAGGAGTGGCGTCATTTCCATGACTTTTCTTACTTTTTCATTTGAGCATATGGCTAGATTTCTTGAGGAAATATTTAATGCCTTTTAAAATATTTATTGGAACAATGAAATGGAATCATTTTCAAAGGTCTTGGATGTTTTTTTCACACAATGTCGACAAGTTTTAAAAACATGCACTCTCTCTCTCTTTCTTTGTCTCTCTTTCTCTCTCTCTCTCTCTCTTTCCTATTTCTTCCAATAATATTTAATGGAAGATGTAGAATTATTACGAAAGAATAGGAAAAGTTGCATTTTATCTGTGGATATTATTTGAAGGTCGGGAAAGTTGTTAGATTTTAATGGTCGTAGGTTTCTATATTTTACTTCTGATTCTTTGTCTCATTATTCGTACATTGTCTCACATATTTTTATTTTCTAGCCATTTTTTAAATGTTTCTTAATTGCCAACTCGTGATTTTATTTTATTGTCCCATTTTCAAAAGCACACCCTCAATGTCATTTGATCCAGGCGCTACTACTTGACAAATTATCATTTTTCAAGTCCCAAGAGAATTCTTGAGCATTTTAAATTTAAGCTTGGTCATCTACCCAAACAAATTTCAAACTTTTATGCGCATGCGCTAAGAAAAGCCAAGGGATTTTTTAAAATTAGAGCAAAAGCAACAATAATTATTGCTATTTGATCAGTGGCCCAAATTAGCCTAGGCTGGGGTCATGGGGTCGCCCCATTTAGATAAGACAATGGAGTCAACGTATCCCTAATTTTGGTCACATTAGCTAAAACTTTGGTCATTTTAAAATGGTCCAAGTTTCCGCCATTTTGGTTGCATTGGTTGAATTTTCTGCCATTTTGGTTGCATTGGTTAAAGTTTCGGCCATTTTGGTCAAAATTGGTTGTATTTTCGGCCATTTTCGTTGCATTGGTTGAAGTTTCGGCCATTTTAGTCGAAATTGGTTGAAGTTGATATTTCGATCCTTATCGAAATTCCGCTTGTCTAAATTTCGGTAAACTATCGGACGAAATGTGAGTTACGTTAGGCTTTTTTTTGACGCCGTTGAAAATTTGTAATCAAGCGGGTGAAAAAGTTGGTCAAGTCCGTGGAAGGGAATGCGGGGAGGAAATCGGAAAAAAATGGCTATTTCCAATACAAATTTATTGTGTGGATCAGACGATCTGATGAGTGCAGAATAGAAATGTATTTTGAGATTTAAATTTCAGTGTAACCAAATGAATGACCTTGGTATACATTTATATATATGTATACATATGTTCTACATATGTGAGTAAATGATTGCGTGTGAAAAAATGAGAGAAAAATTTGATAGCTCTTGATGGAAAATAAAAGAAGATAATATGCACATTTCGAAGAAGACAAAGGGGAATTCAGCTCTGTTGTTTTGATGCATAGGGAAATGAGAAAAAGGGCTAAGTAGACCTTTTGCAAGAAATAGGAGAAGCGGGTAGAGCATGTGAACCAAAATCCTAGTAAATAGATTGTGGTTAGCTTGCACATTTTTTCCTCCACACGCCGTTCTGGAAAGGATGAGATGACGAAATGGCAAAAGTATTGAACGGATTAAAAAAGGTTTTTGATGCAGAAATAATGGAGTTAAGAGAGCGCTCGGAATTTATGGATGATGATAGGTACGTGTATTATGGATGAAGGACTCTGTACTCACACACCTGCTCACTCGCTCACTACTCAGTCAGAGAAATACGCAGCAGTGTGTATAAATAAGTAAATAAAGGTTCTCATAGTTGGGTTACTCCATGTGAAGTGACTGGGGTAAGATAATTAGGAGGGTAGAAAAATTGGTCGTTAGCCAATCACTTGTTTTCCTTCAGTTTGTAGTTAGGAGAGTTTGGGAGTCTCAGGAGAGAGAGAGACTCTACTTGTGGAAAAGATGGTTAAAAAATTATTTATCTATAAATATATACATGCGCTCCCACTGAAGGCTACGAACAGCACACGCACTCAATGCATTTCCATGGCCCATTATTTTTCTCACGTTATGTTCTACTACAGAAAAATCAAATAAAGGCTCCTCACCCTACAATTCTCTTATCCTTTCCTCTCCATACCTAGTATTTAGCTTCCCCATCCTAAAAACAAGTTATGGATTTCTCAGGTGCAAAAATATTTTTTCCAGTCCGTTGAATGAACGTCCATTGAATTTGCGAATTATTTGCAAGTGTTTCAATATAGTCCATCCTCCCTCTCACTTACCTCCAATTATTTTATAGTCCTGAGCAAATGAAAGATGACGCGTGGTAGGAATTAAGAATCCCATGGCATTAGGGAAAAAATCCACTGACTGAGGACTCCGTCAATAGCAAGGTTTATTTCTGTTAGGATCAAATCCTATAACTCCTTACTCACAATAATAAAGGAGACAAGGATTTACAAATCCAGAACAGCTGATTGGGGTGAGGAGCATCTTTTCCACTGTATTTGTATTTGTATTTTATTTTCAAGGTCCTGAGGCTTTCGCCCATGACCCGACCTCTTCTCCACTGTAATAGTAACTTGCGGAAGGGCGAGAGAAGAGGAAGAAATAATTGCGGTCGTAAGGAAATCCTAGTAGTAACAAGTTCCATTTCCATCATTTCTAATAATGTGAGTCTCATTTTCCGGAATGGACATCAAATTCCCTTTTCCCCCTCTTTTTTTTCCATTTTTTTTACATCCACCAGATGACGGGCTGTGGATATTTTGTTAGTCCAGTGCGGGTCCAGTGCGAGGGGGGAAAGATATGATAGGATAGTGCGAAGAATTCTAGTCAACTTTCACATTGACCAATCCCAACAAAGGAAATAGTTTGAGTGAGGATAATTTCTTATCAGTGACATAAGTTGTTTAGCTAAGTTGATTATCTCCTTTTGTTTGAACAGAATCGGATAATTAGAGTGCGTACATATTGGGATTACCCATGAGTCTGCTCTTCATTGTAAAGTGGGGGGATTACAGGTCTGGGCTTTATACCAAGGGCTCTATTTATCTCTGGGCTAAACACTTGAGCCATCCCTCTTATCTCATTTTTATCTCTTTCATTTCCCAAGGCCTTTCCACATATATTTTCCACATTTTCAACATCTCCTATATCTCAGATCTTCTTGAGAAGGTGCAATAACAAAATTATTATTACCAATAAAATATTCCTCCATCAAACTTTATTCCGTTTTGCCGAGCTTTCGGTTACAAGCAGTAACCATCTTGAGGGCCTAAATGTGACTAAATATTTCTCCATATCCCTGAACCAAAACTCTGATTTTCCCTCATTTCATTTATCAATTTCCACCCTTTTTCCTTTAACCAATTTTCCCGTAGGCTATAAATAGCCTAGCTGTAGTTACATATACATATTTCCTGTGGCCTATTCATCCTGTCAATTTCACATATGTTATATTTGGGTGTGAATGGATTTTTTCAGAAGTTGCCCAATTTGTCAGAACTTACTCATATAGCTATTGTGCATTGAAAAAAGTTGTTCAATTTTTCAAAAGTTTCCCAATTTTCTAAAACTCGCCAACTTTTAAGATTTCCCGGAAGTAAAAAAAAAATGAAAGCTGTAAAAACCTTGTTGGAGAAGAATTATTATTGCTGAGTGTTTGCAAACTGTGGATCCTACCTTTTACGTGAAATGTTCTATGTAAACTGCATGAGCATCTAATAATTGTAAAAGTATGTGTAAATTTGTTGTAGGAAGTAGGAATGATCTGCTCAATATGATCCTTTCCTTGGTAAATGTTGTCCTAATTTTCGTCTTATTCTTTAATAGCTCTGGGATGTTTTGGAGGGATCTTTTTAAGCATTCCAATTAAAGTTATAGAACTTGTTGAAAAAAAAATTATAAAAATAAAAAAAATGTTTAAAAATGATTATTTTTCCAGAACCTGGACCAGCCTCTGAAAATTCAATACTAAAGGACAAGGACTCAAGTGAGGAAAATAAGGGGGTTTGGGGCTGTAACATCTGTGAAGGGAAATTCGGGGATTCCTACCAACTGAGCAATCACAGTGTGTTGGCACACGCGGAAAGTCATCCCGCCGAGTGTCGTCTATGTTTTGGTCGATTCATAAATGACAGTGAACTTGGGACCCACATAAAAATTAAGCATATCCAAGGGATCAGTGGCTTGGGTGGTGAGGTGGATCCAAAGGATAAAAAAATTCACCCAAAAATTGTATCATCCTCAGCTGAGCCCCTTAAAATCTCATGGAGAAGACGTAAAGGGTCGAGGAAAGGGAAAAGGACCAAAATAAATTCCAGTCAGGCTCATAATAATAAACCTCCTCCTATCAAGAAAAGGAAGGAGGAGGAGGAGGAGGCAGAGGCGGAGGAGGAGGAGGCCGGGGTGGTGGTTTCTTGCAAAATCTGTGATATTCCCTACGACAACTACGATGACTGGAGACAACATGCGGTCTACCAACATATTTTCACGAAAAACCCTTATCCCATCGTGGAGATGAACTATGTGGTGACGGTGGAGGAAGAATCTAATGCAAGTGAAAGTAGCAATTGTTGCAGCGAGTCCAAGGAAAAACTCACTCTCACTATTTGTAAGAACAAAGGAAGGAATTACAGTGTGAAAAAATCCTCGGTGTCGGACGAGTCCGAGTTGCTGGAAGAAGAACCCTGCTCGGACAATTCAATGACGGTGGATGCCCTCCCACTCGACCAGCTCATTCATTCAACTGAGGAGGACCGAGGCGTTGCGTCCGATCCCCCCTCAGGCTCCATCCAGTCCATCCTAGAGCGTCGACTCAAGCGACCTCTTCCCAACAACCACTACAAGAAAACCGGGAATGGAAACTCTGACTGTGCTAGTGAGTGCGGCGATAAGGAAAATATGCCATCCGAAAGGAGAGAACTTGAACTTGATGAGCCCCAACTATTGTTACCCCTTGAGACTGTAAAAAGTGTGGAGAGAAGCTTTTCCATTGAAAACACTCCCGCCAAAAAATCTACGGGGAGTGGGAGTGTAGTTTATTTAGCAAGCACGGCTTCGGAAAGTGAGCGAGCGCTAGCGAAGGCGGGGGATTCCAAAATGGTCATCATTCAAAATGACATCCTTCGCATTGGGGACGATGCTGCAGCCGAGGATTTGCAGAGACTCGCAGCCTCATCCTGCCAATTTACGAGTAGCACGAATGTGATGACCGTGTCCTCCAAGTCCATCGCTTCCATCCCCAGACTTTATCAGCCGTCAGGTGGTGCTGGGAGGATCTCTTCTCACACCAATCGCTACTCCACTGGCTCTTCCCTCAGTGAGGAGGAGGTGAAAACCCATTTCCTTTTTTTTATTACTATTTTTATAGCTAAATCTATACTCATCCAATCTCCCCACTCATCCATCACCCACTTCAAAAATACCAAACAACTCCTCACTTTATTTTCTCACTGGAGAATACTCGTGAATACTGGAGATGAAGAGGTCCAAGTATTATTTCTACTATCTAAAAACCTACTGTTCCGCTAGGATCTTAAATTTTTATAGCGCAAATAGAAAATTCCCTAGAACTTTTACTCTGGCTGGATCTTCCCTTGGTAGACCTCCGAGTCTGGGAGTCTGAGAGTGTGGTTGGCAAAATAATAATAATAATTTCCCTCTGTGTGTAATAAAAAAGGGAAAAGGGAAAATAAAGTAGCCAGATGTGTGGTGAGTGGGATCGTTGGGAACGATTGGCTAACGTGGAAATGATTAGGTTCATGTTAAAAAACGTTTTGATAAAGAGCAGTAGATTCTGGCCTCTAAACAAGCCCTCCCAAGTAGTTCTATATTTAAGCAAGTGTTATTGGGTCCGGCTTGGTAAAATGACATTTATTTCTCCCATTATCAAGTCAGCATAGAAACAAATGTTTTTAGTTGTGGGGAGCTTTCATTTTTTCCCCAGTTCCACGTAAATACGCTCCACTCCATGCATTGTCATCCGTCAAGAGTGATGTAACTTCATCTCTCAATTTCATACAGATATTTTATTTCCTCCAAATAAATAATTCACACTTCCCAATAATCTTCCATCTTTTAATCACTCATGCCAATATTCCAGAGAAAATTCAAGCTCATTCCAACAAGCAAAATTCTAACATTTTGACCATCACTCAAAATTTGCCCGACGTAATGGATATTTACATAGATGGATATTGAGCCCAAACGAAACAAATGTTAAGGGTAGTGTGAATTACGGAGAGAAATTATTTGGCGGATGTAACCCATACGTCCCCACAACGTCCCCACATCTTCACATTCATTGAGTATTCTAAGAATTAAACAATTGAGCACGTCCACATTTGTTTTTACAATAATGGCAGAGATATAATAATATATTTTGTTGAACAAAAAATATCCACTGATAATCTCAAATATTAACTTGGATAATTTCCTTGTTCAATAAGATATAAAGGTTGAGAGGGGAAAGGGCTGCTCTGAGAGAGCCAATGAGTTAATTCAAAACAATAATATTCCTTGTGTTTTATGTTGCGGGGAAAATGGTGTTTGTGTTAGGAAAAAATCACTTTATACATTCAATTCGGGCTGAATTTAGTGAGAAAAAAGGGAGTCAAAATATTGTTCAAGTGTATACACACACACACACACACAAAATAATAATAATAAAATTTCTTATATGTTTATAACTACTAGCGTATCAAGGGCTGTCATTCACGGCTGAATACTCGAAAAAAATGTAGGGAATAAATACATTGAGCATCCATGCTCTCCTCCCAGTCCTCACAACAATAGTGTTTACACTTACACCCATACATTGACGTCCTTATTCCTCACGTTAGTTTCTACGTAACTACAAATGCATATATATATATACGAGCGCTCCTCTCCTATAGTCTCTCCATATCCCACCACTACTCCTACTTACTTGCATAGGCGAGGAAAATAAGAAAAATTATACCCTTAATTATTGCCACGGGTCCGCGTTATTTATTCCTATACCTGTCTTGTCTCCATAGAGCTTCATATTATTAGCCTCTGGTTCCTCTACATATTGTGTCCTTTCAGAGCTATAGCACGTTTTACATCCCAGCCAAGTAGCTATAGGAATAATTGGTGAGTACTACATGAGATTATGGAGTAAATAGACCTACATGGAATCACCTCATTACACTTCCCAACTACTCCTACTAACTCCAGTTCCAGACTCTTCAAATATTTGCTAATGTTAGTCACGATAATGTAATTATGACACAGTGCCGCAGTTACTCCAAAGCTCCCTCTTATTCACTCCTGCGGATTTAAAAACATTTCTATAAAATATTTTTTACACATCTTCCCTGGCCCATCCTTTTCTCATCTTTTAATTATTACTATTTTCTCCTGACCTACACAAATTTCCCCCCCCCCCTTCAACCTCAATCCATATCTCTCTACAACTAATTTAGCCATTTCCCCTCCCCATACAAAAGTCCACATATATTTTTTTAGTCCAAATTCCTTCAAATCAATTATCAATTATTCCCTCCCCCCCCCCTCT